>PVHP010004295.1:0-72145 GCA_004024765.1 Zapus hudsonius
TTCTAGATTTTTCTGTGATGCTAATCTCTTTTCAAAAACTTTCTTGGTTTTTGGATCCTGAGGCCTTATCCAAAGAATGGCTTCCTATGTACAAGGTTTACAGGTTGTCTTCAGTAAAGCCTGGAGTGTGTGGGCACCCCAGCTCATGTGTGGATGTGTGATCTTAGGCAAGTGACTTAACTTCCTTGATCTTTTGTCTCCTTATCTGCAAGATGCTGATAAAAATAATATCTAATTAGCATATCCTGTGGCTGAAGATTAGGTATTAATGCATCTGGTTTACGTCCATTCTCTAATCCAGGTTATACCATTGGTCCAGATGACTATCAGATCACAGATTGTGGTATTATTGGCCCAGGCTGTGTATATGTGTGACCTTAGTTGAGGCTATCCAGGCAAATGAGAAAGTTCTCTGTCCCTTCTGCCCCATCCATTTCTTCCAGAAAAAGGTAAATTCATTTATCTGTTTGGGGGCTTGAAGCTTGTCTTACCTGGGTTCCCAGGGAGGTGTGTGTACGTCTTCTCCCTGAGATGAGCACGCTCATCTGTGAGGATAGCATTGCTGTATAAATCGGACCACGGGTATAGCCACTCTGCTCCTTATTCTCAAAACCAGGAGAAGCTGGTTTGCATGGTAGTTCATATTTCCCATCCAAAGCCATTCTTTAGAGGTGGTACATGGGCCTTTGGGTCCTTCCAGGGGCCACGTGTGATCTTGGCTTGTGTTATTTCCAGTCAGGAGCAGGCGTTCTGAAGACTGTCTGAGAAGGCCCAACATGGATCCACATCTGTTTCCCCCTAGAAGAATCAGGTACATTGTAAGGCTAGGATGTGTCCACGGTTCTTTTTTTTCTGTGAATGACTGAGACAAGGAGTTACTTTCCAATGCAGATCTTTTGCATTACAAGATTCCGTTTTGTAGAGAGGAATCAGAAATGAGTATAATCATTCCACTAGGCATTGTTATATGAATTTTGACAGGCCAAACAAGGAACCACATATATGTCCTTTAGGAGCAATAGGGCCCTTTTCTGGGAAGTTTTGGAACCAGAACCAACTGACCCATTCATATACAACTTGTGGCAGAACGCTGAGTATGGTTGCCACCTCCTCAGAGGACGCCTTCCCACGTTGCCCTTGGGATGCTCTCCTAAGTTCATGTTCAAGAACTCATCACCAGAACTCTTGTATCATGACCAGAGATGAGGACCCTGAGGCTTGCAGGACCTTTGCGAGGGAGGGCCGCAGGAACTAAGCTGTTCTAGATGCTTCCAAATTTGACCTGCAGTTACTTTTCTTCCTCCAGAGGGAGTCCTCTGAGTCACTTTTGTGTCACCATTATGAAAGTTACCATCCACCTGCCTTTTCTGACTGCAGACCTCAGAGGATGCCACTAGGGTCTGCAGCTCCGGCTCCCAGTCAGGCCAGGCGTGCAGTGGCTCTTGCTCTGGGCTGGTGGAGGACACATGCATGAGCAGAGCCCACACTGATTTTCCAGCTTTGTGTGACCCCAGACCATGGCCTTATTCCCAATTGGCACTGGGCATGCTGCCCTGTGTAAGTACTCCTTGATTTGCATCCCTGAAGGGAAGGGATGTGGGGACAGTATGGGACACATGCAGATTCCAATTCCACTGACAAACAGTCCATGAAAGTCCGACTACTGATTGTCCCCAAACCCAAGTGGTGACAGAATGGAGCGTCCAAACCGCACTGCTCCGGTGCTGTGCCCACTGAGAGACTCGAGGGAACAGCCTCGCTCTTTCTGTGCCCTTCTACTGGCGCTGTGATCACCCCCTGAACCCAGGGGATTACATCCTGCTCCAGAGGAAACGGACTAGGAAAGTGGAGAAAGAGGAGGGACCAGACGCAATAGAAACCTTCCCATTTATATGAGGTCTAAAACTCAAAATATTTGGAATAGTCACTAATTTTGACTTGAAATTAAGATTATGAGCCACACTCCAAACAACGTGAAGCCCAACAGGACCCACACCCAGTGAGCGTGGGTGCCTGCAGGTTGCCAGGACCCAGGCTAGACAGGTGTCTATGGAGTTTTCTGTCAAGTTTGCCTTGATGACAAGCCAGGACTGGAGGCTCAGAGATGTAGGAACCGACAGCGCCCGGAGGCAGGAGAGGGGAAACGACACAAGGTTCCTCGCACACAAGCGCAAACTTTCACTGATGAGTGCCCATTAATATCTTGGATCTAGGGAGAAAATTTAGGAGATGACTTCCCTTTGTGGTCATCTTTAGGAGACAAAGTCACTTCTGTGTCCTCAGTGGACGTGCCGGGACACGGGGTAGGCGTCCACCATTACCCACTGCGCCTCTAAATATTGGATATCAGCCCATATGTCGAATTAGACCATAGTCCTCATGAGGGACAGTTTTAGGATATGAACTTGTGTTTTGTTGAATCCTACTTTCATCTAACTGAAACCTAATTCCTCCAAAGTCAGTCACAGATACTCCTATGTGGTTTTCTAGAGCCAGACTAAAAAACCAAACAGCAAATTTAGAATAAAACACGAATAAATGGCACCAGGAAAATGCTAATTTACATTATATTTTTGGATTAAAATGAATTATGAATGGAAATTTTATACTATACTATCTGGCCAAGTTTAGCTTTTTCAACACCGACTCAGTCTCCAAATGATTTCTCACTGATGAGCCGCACAGTTCCATTCAGCGTCTTCTTGTGTATGACACCGTGTGGCTGACTCACAGTGACTTGATCTTTCATACTGTTCCTTTTTCTTGTCCTTGGTCGTGGCTTCCTCTCTTCTTCTCCTGTTCCAGTTACGTGTGGTTGCTGGAGAGTCTCCTCTCACAGTGTGCTGTGATCATCTTCTAACTCTCGACCTAACTCTCACTGCGAGTTAGAAGGGTTCGGTCTTGGTTTCTGCGCGTGCTGGGCTCTGTCCCTGTGGGATCCTCTGAGTTCTCCCTCTACCCCCAGTGTGGGGTACCTACCCATCCTTAGCCAGGGAAGATGTTTTTGGAGGGGCTGGAGGGGTAGGTAAGAACAGTGAGGATTCAAAGGGCCTGTGGAGGTGATGTCATTCAGCCGTGCCCCCCTCCCCGGTGTGTCCCACGGCTGGTTCAGAACTCCTTGCCGGAGACCAGACGACGAGCTGCGTTCACTTCTTAAAGAACAAGTTCATAAGTTTGTTGGCAAGACTCAAGCACTCAGCCATAGCTTAATAGTGCTCTTACTCAGGTTGGGGGAGGTTTTCCTCCTGATCTCTCACAGCATGCGACCCTCCATACCAGACCAGTGTGTCAAAGTTCGCTGTCACTGACAGAACGTGACCTTGAGAGATGATACTAGTTTGGCTAAGATGATACTAGTAAGCCTACGTTGGAGCTTCTGTTAAACCATCCTGAGCTGTGTTCTTGTCACAGCGGGGACACTAGACTTGCACTCGGGTTTCATTATTGTGGTTTAGAGATGACTCTTGATCAGCACACCCGTGTTCAGGGTTCTGGGTGGGCTTGCCTGGGACTCACTCCCTGCTGGGGAGGCACAGGTCATTTCCAATGGCTGAGGGAAAAGCCTCAGGGGACTTGGAAAGGTTGGTCACAGTGGTCAGCCAGCATTCCCCCAGGTGGGTCACTGACCATGGTCAGCAGTGACGTGCCTGCCTCTACCCTGTGCCTTTCTCTCCACCACAGATGTTGGCAGCTGAGGACAGCGGGTATGCTCAGACCCTGTCGCGAGCAGGCACACAGGTGCCCACCAGGCCCCTGTGCTCAGCCTTCTCTTCTGCACGGAGTTGCCAGAGTCGGTCTCCCGGCTCCTCGGAGACACACCCGGTGGGGCCAGCCGAGAGCTGCCGCCTGTGCCCCTGGCTTCTCTCCCTTCTTGAGCTGCTGGCCTTCTATCTCAGCAGAGCGGCCATAGCAGCCCTTCCTCCTTGGGAAGGCGTTGCCTCCCGCGTCTCCCAAGCGGCCACGGGAGGGCGCCCACGGACGGACGGACGGACGGACGGACCGACAGCCAGGGGTCTGCCCCTGGGAGGGGCTGGGCAGCTACCTGAACTGAGGGGTCGGCCACCATGGCTCCGCTGCTCAGCTGAGCCCAGCACTCCGGTGCGGCAGAAACCCTGCATGAGGGGTTGAACAGCAGACGGGGATGCCTGCGGCGATTCCAGTGACTTCTTTAGAAGTCTGGGCATTCATGCTAAATTCAGTTTTCATGCCCAAATATCAGATAGCAGTGCTGTGTGACTGAGATCCAGGTTTGGCTTTAAAAAGAGAAAGCTGGGCCAGCGCCCAGGAGGCCGAGGTAGAGGATCGCTGCGAGTTCGAGGCCAGCCTGGGAATACAGAGTGAATTCCAGCTCAGCCTGGGCTAGAGGGAGACCCTGCCTCAAAAAAGAGCAAAATCGGGGAGAGGAATAGGAGTTTGAGCACCCGCTGTGGCCCCTGGCTTGCAAAATATGGTGCAGACAATCCACCTAGGCAGTTGTTAGTGCAATGTCTGACATTAGTTTATTTGCCAAATTAATAGTGCGTTTTGGTTTTCTTTAGTAATAGATGCTCTCGGGCTGCCATTTTTATGATGGATTTTCACCTAAAGACGAGTCACTGTCGTGATCAACACTCTATGCTCACGATTTCAGTGTCGTTCCTGTGGAGGTCCGTGAGGTCCTCAGACATGCTTTGTGGAGATACTTTGGGGAAGTAAGTGGGTAGCTTCCATTTCCCTCCAGATACGCCCTGTTGCACACATGCTCACAGCCAAGAGGACCCTTCCTGTTCCCGCACCTTTACATACATGCTTATGGAACTTGTTTAATGGGATATAGGCCTTTTATTGAGAATTTATTGTATAGACACATTGCATACTGGTCATATTCCCATCGTACCATGCTCTTATCTTTCCTCTCTCGACCCCCGCTCCACTGTGGGTTCTTCAGATTTGCTATCAATAATCACTGTGGGGTCGTGAATGTACCAGTCAGTCTCTGGGGATGGGACAATGCCTCAGAATACAGCTTTCTCCCCTGTGGCTCTTCCGTTCTCTCTGCCTACTCTTCTGGAATGTTCTCTGAACCTTGGAGGGCATGTTGTAAGTCTCCTTGAGTCTTGAGCTCTCTGCAGCCTGAGGCTTTCCACTGTGATGAGTTTTGAGTCTCAGCAGGGTCGACCGCCATCTCCCTGGAGGAGGTTGTCAGGCTAGCAGTGAGAGCAGCGCTCGTATCTAACCCTCCTCATCCTCTGTAATGCTTCCTGGACTTTGGCAGATGTGATAGAGATGACACATCTCGTGATAGGCAAAAATATGGAAAGCTTCATGAATATGCATATCATCCGTGTGCAGGGCTGATCTCTATCATTCCCATTTTAGTGTATGTGTGCTGAAGTGAGCACTGGATACAGTCTAATTGAATAGGTACTTTTATCATTCATTCTTATCAATACATTCTTTTTTTGAACCCAGGGCCACTGAGTCACATATCCAGGCCTACTTGGTGGGTTCTTACTAGCTACATGCTTATTTGATACATTCTCTAAGGCACATTCTTATTAAGTACATTCTAAACAGATACATCCTTTCTAAGACATATTTATTAGTTGTCTTGTTGGGTATTGCCCCATGACTTTGATTGGAGAAGTCACCCTGGAGGAGGGGTTCCCTCTTTCTCCCTCCTTCCCTCCTTGCTTGTCTGTCCGTGTCCCTCTCTGTCTCCATTTCTCTGTCCCCCAAGCTGTGTACAGAATCTGCATGGCAACTCTCATTCTCTCCCCCCCCCCCACCAGATCCCTTGCTCTGCTGGAACTGGGCTCTTCCAGCACCAGCTGCAGTGGACTCCAGTCAGTTCTGGTGAACAGAGCCTCCAAGTCCCTCAGGCAGGTTGGAGCGCCAGAGGACACAACCTTCTGGAAGCAGAAGTCTTTCTGAAAAATAACCCAACTAGCCCTGAGCTGGAGCGCTAAGCTCTGGGTCTCACACTGGCCTCAGGCTCCTGCACTTTTGAGAGGTGATGGGATCATGACGGCTGGCTCCAGCTTCAATGTGGGGTGGTCGATGGCTAGATCATACCAAATGGGCCTGTTAGAGGAAGGAGGCCATCGGGGTTGTGCCTTTCTAGGACACATCTTGTCCTGCCCCCTTCCTGTCCTCCTGCCCCTGGCTGCCATGGAGTGAGAATCTCTCTTCTGCTTCTTGCTGCCAGTGTCAGAGTGCTCTGCCTCCCCTCCCCCCAGGAACAATGGGGCCATGGTCTGACACCCCTGAAACCGAGAGCCAAAAGTCAACCTCTTCTAATAACTGGTTTCTCTCAGGTATTTTGTCACAGGGACAAAGTCTGACAAATACAACAACTCAGAGCCAAAACCCAATTGGCCTTCTTATTTTTTTTAAATCACAACTTTAAAAAATAGCCTTTTCCTCTTTATATGCGTTCTGGATTTCTATTTTACATAAGACTCAAAATATGAATTAAAAAATTTTTAGGTTCAAAATTTGTCACCTTTCAGTGGTGATCCAGAACTCTCAGAACGTGGTATTCTTTACCAGATTGGCTTGTGATGATGATTGCTGGTGAGCTGAGGTCAGAGGCAGGTCTTGTAGGCAGGCACCCTCTGCTCCTCCCGGGGGCGGGAGGCCACCGGCCTTACAGGCGGAGGGAGGTTTGCTTCCAGCCCAGGCCTTGATCAGCTTCTGGGGAGATTTTCTTGCTGTGTGTTATTCCTAAGCAATAGGGAAGAGGCAAAGAACGCCTACCAAAATGCAAGTAAAGTCATAAAATACTCAAAGCATGACGCGTGAAAATTCGCCAGGATGCCAGTTACCTGTGGAGGAGGACAAGGCCAGCCTGGCTCCCGGTCACATGCTGAATGGGCAGCCTAGCAGACATAGACGTTCCATGTGTGACCCTTGTCTGTGAGAGTAGAGGCTCAGGTGGCTCCACACTTGAGCCCCGAGGCCACTGAGGAGAGGCAGGAAGAGCTGTGGAGGAGCGGCCTGCTGCCGTGCAGACAGGCTCATGGTGCGGGGCGGATGCTGGGAGGACCCTGGATGGGCGTCGCCTGCTGGTCTCAGCATGGCCAGGGGTAGAGGCATTGGGCAAGCGGTTTTCCTTACAATCTGCAAGAATGAACTAGTGAGCTTAGAGTTGACTCAGAGTTCCCATCGTGTCTTTCCTCAGATTTACAGGATGATGAGTTGGAGGGGGAAGGACCCCTTCGCTGGCTGCACAAGCTGGGGCTGCCCGCCATCCCTCATAGAGGCTGGACCCCCTTGCCCTCTCCCCCTCCCCAGTGTCTACTTAAGTGTTCATACCAATGTCCTTCCTCCTTTCCTCCTTAACACGGACTTTCTGAAGACCGTTTTGTACATGTTCACAGGTCAGGACCATGTTTCAAAATTGCCAAGAAGACAGTTTTCGTCAAAATTACTGGTGCTGGTTTATCTTCTCTGAGCAATGCTGGGCCACCTCACAGGCCCTGTTCGCATCATTCCTAAAGGAAGCAGCTCTAAAAACTCAGGTACAGACCAGAGTCCTCGCTGTTGGAACGCCACGGCCTATCTGGATAGATGGTGCGTGTGACAGGGAAGGGAGGTGGCACCAGGAGTTGGATGGCAGCATTTGTCTGTTACCATTCCCAACAGTGGGTTTCCTGAGCCGTCAGCTTCACCTCAGCCAGATGGGGCTAGTGTGTGTCAGGAGCAGGGACTCCCCCTGACTCCCCCGGGTCCCCATGGAGCCTTGAGTCTCCAAGGACTCCTCAGCAGGGCCTTCTCCAGGCAAGGGGATGTCTCTCGGTGCCTCTGTCACCAAGGTTACTCTTTGGTGTCAATCTCTTACACATGGGTTTTCTGGTTACTGTCAAGCTGTCAAAGGGCTCTGGTGAGAGTGATGGGAAGGGCTCTTCATGGTTCTACGAGTCTTCAGTACCCTGGGACAGCAGGGGCCGGGAACGAGATGCCAGCTGCAGCAGTGACTCTCAGCGTGTCCTGCTAGGTGAAGTGTCAGGAGCCCTCGGAGGAGGCAGAGGCCAGAGGTTGACCACATAGCAGGGCAGTAAGGAGGGCGAATCGGTGTGGCCATTTAACATTTGTGGTTCAGGCTTCGTGCATCTGCCTGGGAGGTGTGAGCTCAGGAGAAACCAAGAGGACTAAGCGGAGCTGAGGTGGGCAGCAGGACTCGAAGAACTGTCCAGGAGCAGGCGTAAATCCCCTGCATGCATCCGTGCAAAGTGGCAATGATTTATGTCATGCTCTGGCCAAGACTGCCCTGGATGTCCTCTGCTTCCTGAGGCACCGTGCAGGCTACCTGCCCCCTGCAGTTCTGTCCCGTGGCCATCACCTGGGGAGGTCAGGAGGCAAGAACAGGTCTGAGCACTGCAAATTCAGGTGGACGACTTTCTGCCCCCTGCCATGTATAAGTCAAAACCCACTTGGCAGTGTTCTTCTCATGGGCTCCTGATGCCACCCCACTCCTAGGGTCCTCTTGTGTCACATGTCACCCTGGTGAAGTGACTGATTAAAGCGCATTTATGCGCAGCTCACCCATGCTTCAGTTACTTGGTCCTCTCTGCCTACAGGGCACCTTGTGATTTCAGAGTGGCTTGGGGCCGTCATTTGTAAACACACAGTTCTGTGGGTTGTGCTCACATGTGTGACGTCTTCTGCTAGGGCCTGGAGTGGAGCCTCACAACCACTGCTCAGGCCCGCTTTCTTGGGCACCAGTGTGCATCCTTCCCTCTGGGGACAGTCGTAAAGAATCAGTCCACAGGCATTGCTCAGGGGAAGCTCTGGGCTACTTCCAAGCCGCTCTGCCTCCTTCCCTTGTCACCACTGCCCGCTGTGTTCCCCCTTTGCTAGTCCTTCCGCCTTCTCTCCTTCGTGAGGGTCACAGCCTGCGGCCATTCCCTTCTCTTCCAGTACAGAGGATGCTGCAGCCCTGTTGCCAGTTGTACTACAACAAGGAATTCAGGGAGACGCGGGCATCTTGGGTGCCCCCCTGAAGATGTAGCTCTTGGGGAGACTGGAGGGGCATCAAGGTGGTATGGTCCTCCAGGTGTGATACCTTCCACTGGGCACAGGTTCCCTGAGTCCTCACAGACATGAGGGCAGTGCAAGGACTCAGCAGGTAACATGGCTCCCTGAGTGGGAGCTCAGGCTTTGGGACAGCAGCTCGGGCCATGAGTCCTCTGTCTTGTCAAATGGGAGGAATGCCCTGATGCCCCCCTTGAGACACCTTTTCTTTTACCTCACAGCTACAGGGTGGATCTGGGCTCCTTATGGGACAGCGAGGCTCCCAGGGAGGTTGGCTGGTGACATAACAAGCGTCCTCTGACCGTCTCATGGGTGCGCAGTGCCTGGGACTTCCCTCTTATTGTCCAGATCTCCCTGTTAGATCATAAACCCTCCTTCAGGAACGCTTCTTGCCTGAAGTGGCCCAAACGCCCGATTTCTGTGCAGAGGAAGCCGAAAGCTGGGATGCTTGGTTAGGCTTGCTGTTCCATTTATCTGACTTTGTAATGATGACAAGCTGACTTATCAAGTGTCTTTCAAGATAGCAGACTGCACAGTGTAATTTTCTGGAAATTAGATACTTTGTGCTCATTGGCAGTGTTGGAGTTTGGGTGACAATAGGTAAAATTTATGCCATGTGATGTGTGTGTCAGAACCTGTTCTCAAGGACTGCTCTTCCTACTGTACCATAAGCGGCAGGCGCACCTAACCCCAGCCAGTGGGCGCCCTCACTGTCCTATTTTGCAGATAAGGAAATTGACTCATGTCTGCCTTAAGTGACATGCCAGGGTCACAGAAGTGAGCTAGTACCCAGCACCGGTGAATGAGAAAGACACGATCACTGAAAGTTGTGTGAGAAGCTCCCCCAGGGCCTGAGCCTCATCCCAGAGTTTCAAGGACCTGTTCCTGTTGGGGTCATGGGCTTCCTGGACTCATGTAGAGGAATCTGGGTCATGGGAGGAAGCACTGGGTCCCAGCCTGGAAAGAATCGTTCTGCAACATCTGGAGGGGACTCTCAGCACATACTGAGGCTGAGTCCAGTCATCCCAGGAAGGTCAGAGGGAGCTCTGTGAGCGAGAGGCGAGGCTGGCGGCAGCTGTGTGAACCTGCAGCTGGAGCTGGGCTGGAGGCCGGGCTGGGGCAGAGCCGCAGCTGGAACAGGCCTTTGCCATTGTGGTCGTCTCAGCCTCGCTGGCTTCCTGCTCTCTGACTCACAGGCACTTCTTTCCAGCAGTGGGCGTCAGGCTTCACAGATCTTGACTGGATATTGATCTGTGTTGAGAACCCTCAAAGATACCTTTTGATTTAATGTAAGATAAATGCACTCTGAGTAAGTGATGCCTCAAAGCATTTGTCCAAACTTACAAATGGCCAAGCATTTCTGAGAATAGGAAACTTCACACATTTAAGTGACCACTGAATCCCAAGCAGTCATTTAGAATGGTGGTGTGATGGTTAGGTTTTGTTGTCAACTTGACCTTTTTAATAATCTTGGGTGGGTCTCTGAGGATGTTCACAGGAAGGCAGCCTCTCAGTAGGGGGCAGGATGTAAAGAAGCTCAAAGAAGCTGGAAGTAAACATCCTTTCCTGTGTGGGCCATGCAGGAAGGAAATTCCAGAGACTCAGGAAGCTGACAAGTCTGGGGAAGGGTTGTAAGACCTCGCCCTTATGTCTCACTTGCCTGTTTGCTGTTCTGTGTGTGTGGTGCTGGTCATGGGTTTCTCTCTCTGCTTGGGCCTGTGAAAGGGGGCCGACCTCTTTCACCATTATGGAACTTCCCCTAAATCTGTAGCTTCAATAAATTTTTTCCTCCCATAACTGTGCTTGGTTTGGAGGTTCATCCCAGTGGCGTGTGAGCTGACCATGACAGATGGAATATCCTACTAAGGAGAACAAGAGGCATTCTAGAGGAATACATCATCATGACAGATATCATGAGAAGCCAAAATTCTGGCCCATCAGCCACACCCAACACCAATACCTTCTCACAGGGTCTCTACTGGGCTTTCTCATGGGATTTTTGAACTCACTGGTATGTAGAGAAAATACACCCAGCTGCATATCTGCTTATGCCCAGTGACAGTTGTGGGCAGGATACATGTAGGGAGAGAATGAATGCTTTCCTGCTGGCTTCAATGACGTCAGCATTTGAAGACCGAGCCACTCATTCTAGAGGGAACATTTGAGACTTGGGGGCAGTGGGGAGTCAGGCAGGGGAGCCAGCTTTGGTCTGTTCCAACCCCTTCTGCCGCATCCCTTGGCTGCTCCATGGTTTACTCGCAGTTAAGACCACCTTTCACGTTGGTCTTGACCCGTGTGAGCCTCACACACTCAAAGTAGCAACATTCGTTACTATGAAGGACTTGCTAAAGAGGAAATGTGTTCATGGACCATAGCTGCTCCTGAAAACTAAAAATGCAAAATCATGCCAGCCTTACTGTGGGTTTTCTGTGATCTAGACGCTTCCTCAGCGAGTGATGGACTCGACACTGGTCATTGTAGTCGGTGCCCCGCTCCTCGCTTGCAGGGCCTGCTTGTCTGCAGAAGTGCCCAGGCTCAGGCAGCAAGGTGATGGCAGGGTCAGGTCACCTCACTCCTCCAAGGTGGTTGGGCACACTGTGAATTTCACATTAACCGCTTGACCACTCGTGTTGGGACCTTTCTACAAAATACACTTAAAGACAGTGTGTAGAATAACTTTTGAGGTTTCTGAAGCAACTGGCCGGAGGTTGAATCTTCCAGGGTCTTTCATGAGCTATTGTGTTGATTTCTCAACACTTTTGATAATGTTTAGGACCAGTTTGATAACGACAGTTTTTGTGCAGTCTGAGGTAAATAAAGCTTTGTTCTTTGTTCTGGCAGCACATTTAATCAGGCAGAGTCATGCTGTCATCCCATAAGTGAAACAGGCAGGTAACCGATGATACCTGAGGAGATGGGTGAGAAGCATCATCTACACATGTGTGGTCGCAGTGACACCATGAGTTGCTCAGGGCTCTGAGAGGCTGTTTGTCCCAGGTCAAGGATACCGGTGCAGACCTCCAGCTCTGTCTGCATGGCAATGCTAGCTGAGCTCGTGGGGGTTCAGTGACTCAACCTCCCTTCTGTAGGTGGTCTCCCTTGAGGAGGATGACTGTGGAAGTCCTCCTCATCCCCAACCTGCAGCCCTTCCTGTCGTTTTCTTAAGTTTCAGGCAATTTTTGCATGCCCGAGTAGGCAGGCCACCAGAGTCCCTCCGCCTAGACTGCTTCCCAGTGACCTTGGCTTCTGGCACAACTCCTCCCAGAGTATGGCATGCTGTCTTATGCAATGACATTGCAGTGAAGCCGTCAGGATAGGGATGAGCCACCCCCACCCCCAGTGCATACGCTCATGGTGGCTCCTTGGGCCCTAGGACTGGGGGAGGCTCCTTCCTCCCAAGGGCTCCTGAGTGGAGGACAGCTCCTGTCTTTTGTTGGACAACCCCAGGCTTCTCTCAGGTCCTCATTCAGTGCTTCCCAAGGTAGAGTGTAATGAAAGCTCTAGAAACTTTCATGGCTTGAAGATTCCTCAGAGATGTAGGCACAAGATTAGCAGACTGTTTCTGAAGTTTAGGCACCTGTTGAGACTCCATGTTCTGAGTGGACACGTCCTTCTAGGGAATTGCTGACCTCTGGCTCAGTCAGTCCCATTGCTGGTTGGTCACTCTGGGCAAACTGAGGCTCTAGAAGCACGCTATGTGGGCATCAGGCAACGAGAGAACTGGCCTCCTGTAGTTTGTCCTGTACGGTGCGAGTGACCTCTGTCCACTCCAGAAATTGTAATGCATCGAACTTCATATGCAGGTGAAAAATTCCTTCCAGTTCCCTTGCAGAGAAGTAGAACTGCACTCTCTTTGGCGCTTGGGTCATGTGTCACATTTGTGATAGGGATGTCACTGTCCCTGGGAATGTCAGGCTACCTGTCCTTGAAATGCACTGCAAAATCAAACTTCAACACAGATTATTGAGGTACAGTGTGAGAATCTCTTCAAAATACCAAATTAGAGACCCCCTTCCTTGTAGCTACCCTCAGGATAATCTTGTGTAAACATCACCACAACTGTAGAGAAGCCAAAGTCTGGGGAAACTTAGGGCTTCAAAAGTCAGAATGAAAGAAAACAGTTTCAGTGCTGAATTGCCGCTTGTCCCCGCCTTGTGTTCCAGCACACAGGAGTGTGTCCCAGTGATTATTCTGATTGGTTTGAGTGGTTACCAGAGTGAGTAAACTGTTAAAGCTCTGAGTGTTTCAATTAGTGCATGCCCCCCCCCGAAGATTTTCCATCTATGCGTGAAGGAGCCTGAGGTGGGGATCAGTCAACCCCAGGGGCGCATGGAGGACTGTGAGGTGGGATCAGTCAACTCCAGGTGTGAAGGCACTATGATGATAAGAGGAGATGAGCCTGAGCTGAAGAGGGGTGGAGGACTAAGTTCCCCTGTGCTTTACAGAAAGTGTCATCCTGGAAAGCAGTGCCCCAATGCCACTGGATCGGCCGCAGGGCACAGCTCTGTTCCACTGAGCTGAGGAGCGTCACTGGGATGGCCAGGAGTGGGAGACGCTTCCAGATGGGACACAGATCTCCCTGCGGAGACACCCCTGAAAGAGGGGCTTGGCTTCTGCAGTATGTCATGTTTTATGTCTGGCATTTACATTTTCCTTTGCTCAACAATAGCTCTTGGGGACCTGCTCTTGGAATGCTTCTAGAAGCATTAACTGAGCCCCTTGCCAGAGGGCAGCATGTCTGGTGTGTGATTCCCTTATTGAGGAGATGGACGAGGTCTCCAAGAAGGAACAGATCCTTCAGTGTAGCAGTGGTTGGCTTAGATGGGATCAGCCCCGGGGATATGAAGTGAGCTTTTTCTCTTTCCGTGAGCATTCTGTCTCTGCCTGAAGCACATAAGTCCAACATGTCCAACGCTTGTACTAAGCCAGGGCAGATAGACCTGAAAATATCAAGGGCTATGTTTCTTTAAGCATTTGCCACTGAGGGGCTTGGGAATTGGTTCAACAGGTAAGAGTGTTTGCTGCACAGCCTGAGACCCTGAGAGGGCCTGAGATAGCCTGAGTTTGATCACAGCACCCACATAAAAAGGGAGGTGTGGCCATGCCAGCCTGTAATCCCAGTCCTGTGAAGAGCAAGATAGGAAACTTGCTGGGGCTCACTGGTCAGCCAGACTGTCTGAAAACAGCAGCTCCAAGTTTAATGAGACTCTATCTGGAGGAAAGAAGGGGGAGGTGTGGCCTCCTCTGGCTTCTGCACACATGCATACACTACGTATACACACCCCCCACACACCATGTCACACACATGTTCTGGCCTGACTGTGGTAATCACAGTCTATCATTGTGGGGTGACACGTCTGTTCTGTGGGATGCAAGCAGGTGAAGCCAGGGTCTCTGGGCCAGGTGGGAAAACACCAAAGCCTGGGTCCTGCCCTGGGTTCCCGGTTCAGCCATCTCCATGCCGTTGGAGGCTGGAGAAGGGTTAACCTGGTCTGTCTGGGTGACGCTGGTGCTGAGTCCTCAGAGCGTCATGCTCCAGCCTGATGTGGGAGGGACTCCTCCCTTCTCTCTTTGCTAGGCTCCTTGGGAGTTTGGTCCCAGTCAGTGTGAGTGCTCAGCCTGGTCTTTCTGCCTTGGTCCCCAGAGGATGGATTCCTCTAATTCCAGTCCCACGAAGGACACACCTGCAGTGTGTTTATTTCCATGTCAGCCATGGTCCCCTGTGGGGAGGAAGCAGGGTGAGGAGAGAGGCCAAGAAGGGAAATTGTCTGAAATGCTTGGCTTCCCCGGACATGTCAGCTAGCCAAGGAATGGTGACTGGCCCAGTGGGACTGTAAATCCTGCGCCATCCCCACATTCCTTCTAGAACTGTGGCCCCATCTTAGCGAGGCTCATCTGCTCTGAGCATCGTGGTCCTGTGATCTCAGGATGAGTGAGCCTGAGGACACCCCGGGATCCTGGGGCCTCTCAAGGGAGCCTGGCTGCTCTGCAGCGGGTGAAGGATCTTACCAGCTTAGTAGGAAAGGTGCCTCTGGAATCCTGGCTGCAGAGTGACCAAAGTGAAACTCTCTAAGTAAAACTTGTCCTTCGCCTCCCTTGAATCTCAGCGCGTGAACTGTGTCTTAATAAAGCCCTTTAAAGTTATTGCGCATTACATGTTTAGAATTACTTACCTCCGTTTGGCCAAAGGTTATTTTCCTTCTGATATTGCTCATATGAATTCTTCGTCCTTAGAAGATTTTAGTGCTAGGGATCAAACCCAGGTTCTTGTTCATGGTAGGCAAACGATCGATCTCCAGCTAGGTTTGTCTTAAATTCAATGTTATATTTGTTACATGAAAAACTTACTGTGTATGTAATAAAACTAAAGCAAATCCCCCATCTGCATTCTGAGGAAGCACCTGTTCATTCAGTTAAACTGAGATTATGGAGGGTCTCTGACTAGCACTTTTTTGCATGAATGTGTGTGTGTACACATATGATAATCGTGGGTGCTGTCCCTCAGGAACACTGCCCGTCTATTTTTGAGACAGGCTCTTTCATTGGCCTGGATTTTACCATTTAGGCTATAGACTGGCTGGCTAGTGAACTCCAGGAATTACAGAGAAATACCACCACACCAACCTTCTTATGTGAGGACTGAGGGTTGAATTTAGGTCCGAAGGCTTTTGAAGCAAGCACTGGAACAACCGAACTCTCGCAGCCCAGAGTTGAGGGAAACTCCTTAGGATGGTGGGGGTCTCTGTTTGTTTCTTTTCCTTGATTCAACCATGACATCGCTCACGTGTCATTTTCAAAAACTAAGGACAAAGTGGGAGTGGGAGACAGAACGCCCTGCTGGGCACCTGTGCTTGTGTCCAGGAGAACAAGAGGGTCTTGGGGACTGCAGCAGGTGACAGGAATGATGCCAGGACCCTCCCAGCCTCGTGTAATGCTGGGGAGGGTTTGCAGCCTCTCAGCTGAGAGATGCTTATATCTTTCAAGCTGAGGGACCTCCATTCTGCATGCGTCCATGGCCATTAAGGAAAACCTCTCCTCTCCTCCAGTTCCTTCTCTCTGCATGGGTCATTTGTGTTGGTCCTGGTAGTGAGATCGCTGTGCACCGCTCATGTCTGCATCAACAGTAGCATGTCTGAAGTGTGTTGTAATCAGCTAACAAGCTAAGTTTTTTGGTCTTAAAGGGAGCTCTGGCAACAAGGTGCTAATGCCATACATACAGGGGTTTGGGGTGAATCACATGAGACGCTTCCGATAGGCTGACCTCCCTTGGTGGGCAGCATGCTTCCTTCTCTCTGCCCCGGGACTAGGAGAAGCCTTGACCTTCTAATTTCAGGTCTCCAGGACTGGTGTATATGGGTGGAGGAAAAGATCTTTCCCAAAGTTAAGAGCTGTTCCTCAAGGGTCTGGCCATGACTCTCTGGTGACGGCATGTGAGGGAAAGAGGGATTTTAGTCCTAGTAAGACCTGGGGTTTGTCACTACCTTGCAAACTTCCTAAGTGAGCAGCACTTGACAGAGCTGAGGAGCAGGGGATGGGCTTTTCTGGGCCAGTTGAGGGTTTTGTAAACAGACATGGGCTCGCCAGTGGATGTGAACACAAGACATGGCTGGCTGAGCTAAGAGGATTTATATGTGGGGGCGAGTTAAAAAAAAAAACCCTGTGTGTGTGTAAATGGTCTTAAAATCACTAGACTTCACCAACTCAAACACTCACAGCTCCAGGCTGTTCCGAGGGCCAATCACGGACACTTGTGGTGACATAAGCCCAGCCTTTGGTTCCCGACCAGCGTCTGGTCAGTGCGCTGACATTTACAGGGAGCATTCACCACACGGGAGCGCTGCCCAGATGCCAGGCTGCAGGCTCTTTAGTGAGGCTCTCATCTCCTAAAGGATGGAGGGAAATTTCCAGCGTACTCAGTGAAGGATGCATTGTCTTTTTTTCTGCCTTTGGGCTGGAGGACTGAATTAGAAATAATGTTTTCCCCTAAGTTTGATCTCCTCATAGCAAACACACAGGAAATTTAAGTAGGCCCATTACCCCGGCACTGGTGTGTGGGTGGCCATGCTCGGGTGCTGAGGTTCACCTCCATCAGATCTGCGCTTTTCAGTTTCTTTGCTTTGTGTGTGTGTGTGTGTGTGTGTGTGTGTAGGTACGGATCTAGCTTCCCCATAGGATGGAGTCAGCCATCTAGGCTTCCAGAGGCCCTGAGCACAAGTCCTTCAGATACAAGACCCTGCTTCCTTTATCACGCTAAAAACCCAATTTCTAAACATTCGTCATTGTCATCGTATTGCTTTTTGCTTGGAGAAAGATAAAGAAAATTTTTAAAGTGGTTCATTATCGGGTCCCATAAGGATTGTTTTCGACTGTTTGTTTCTTAATGAAGTCATAGGAGATGCATCTAAAACCACAGAGGCCAAAACGCTGATAGTCACAATGTGGTCTGGACTCTCACCAATCTTATTGGAGACACTTCCAGGATAATTTTTACAAAACACAAACCAAATAAGGAATATCAAATGTGAAGGGCTAAAACTTTGTTATATATAAATGCTAATACATCTGCTAAAATTTAAAATAACATTGTTATTTCCACATACACAAATTATTTATTAAACATTTTAAAATTGAGATCAAATGTGCAAAGAAGTCGCTGTGTTAGGCATTTTTCTTCCAATCACTGATAGTTGTTCAGCTCAGTATGGATGGACGTGTCCATGTTGCTATGCAACCAGCACCCAAATTCCTTTTGAAACTGACACTCTGCCTGTTGCACAACACTCCATGTCTCCCGTTGCCCTCTGTCCGGTAGCTCCCCTTCTACTTGATGTCTCTGTGGATCAGAGGACTCCAGCTTCTCCATCAGTGGAATCATGTCTTGTTTCTCTTTTCAAGTCTGGCTGAGTTCATGTGCAGCAACTTTCTCAAGGGTCATTCCTATTGTAGCGCATGTCAGAAATCCCTTCTTTTTAAATGTTGAGTACTATTCCGCTGTGTGTATAGACCAGCCTCTGTGGTTCCGAGCAGAAGAAGTAAACCCTTCAAACCTCTTAGGGGCAGGGAATTGCTGGGGCTGCCTCCCTGGTTTAAAAATTAGTAGTTTGGCTTTGTAAATGAGATGTCCAAAAGCCTCCTCAAATCCTGATTCTAATGCTTTTTGACACACTCGGAAGTTGGGTTCCTGGGTCACACTTTGCGCAGTCCACACACCTTCATGCTCCCACTGTCTCCCGTCTTCAGCACTTGGTCTTGTTTGGCTTTTTTCCTTTTAATCTCTTAGTAGTAGACGTTCTGATAGGTCTCATTGCATTGCTCCTTGATTTCCTTTTCCCAAATGGTGGATGTTGTCAAACAGTTTTTCAGGCTGTTTGAACACATGGATATTGTCTTTGGGGAGATGTCTCTTCAAGTCCTGTGGGTTATGTTCGCTGTTGTTGGCTTTTAGATATTCTTTATGTATTCTGGATACTAACTTTTTTTCTCCAATAATAGTTTGTAAACATTTTCTCCCATTCTGAGGCCATCTTTTCTGTCTGTCATGTCTTTGATGAGGACAGGGCTTTAGTTTGGAGGTCGCCCAGCTTCCCAGCTTTACTTTGTGCTGCTGGTATTTTTGGTATCACAGCTGAGAAATATTGCCCTGTGGGATGTCGTGGCTTCCTCCCACTGGGCTTTCACTTGGGTCTTGGATCCATTTGGAGTTTTTTTTTTGTATAAGGTAATGGGTAAGGACCTAGTTTCATTTGTTCATGTGGATATTTAGCTATCTTACCACTGTCTTTCCCCACTGTTGACTTGCTAGTCTTGTGAAATATCATTTAGCTTAGGGGTGTGTGTGTGTGTGTGTGTGTGTGTGTGTGTGTGCGCGCGTGTGCGCACACACCCACTTGTTTCTGGGCTCCATTCTATTTCATTGGTCTACACATCTATTGTTATATAAGTCCTCCTTGGAAAAAAGTAAAGGTCTTTGAATTATAGGCGTGAGCTCCTGAGGATGACAGTGCTTTGTATTTCTTTGGATGACAGTTTCCGAATTGCTGCGATATTAAATTGCTGTTGTCTTTGAGAATCTTGGTTCTTCAGTGAAAATATGATTAAATTTTTGGTAAATTAGATATCATTTAAAATATTATGAAAACTTCATGGAAATCGTGGGGTATAAGCATTTTCCCTCCCAGGGCAAGATGACTCAGCCACAGAGAAGAAGAGGGTCAGTGTTTTAGAGTCAGGCTTTAAGTTAGAGGAAAGATGGGAAAATCTAGGCTTCTTATTTGAAAGCACTAGTCTGGGTATCAGGACACGGCAGACGATCAGAAGAGGTGTCCTGGCATCTGACAGCCTCTGCTCTTCCTCAGAGAAAGAGCTGTGGTTTCGCCTTCGAGGCACCTGCTAGAGAAGGCTTCTATTCACGCAAGCACACCCCTCCTAAGACTAAAAGGCCCTTCACTCGATGGCCGAGATATTTTGTGTATTAAGATGAGACTGTGAACCAGCCCTTTCCCATGCATATAATTGTTGTAGATAGCTCTACAATGCTGGGATGAACTTCCAAACAGACAGTTTATGAGAAGACCGGGATTTATTTCAGCTTATAGATCCAAGGGAAAGTTCCATTGATGGCGGAAGAAGTTGGTTCTCATTCATAAATCCAAGCAAAGTGCGAAACCGGCATCAGCCAGCAAACACAAAACCTGCGGCAAGCAGGGCCCCCAGAGCTCAAACCTCTTCACCCCTTTGGGTTGGAATTCAGATCCACCCCCAAACACACCTCTGGGCTGGATCCCAGGATTTCTTCCCAGCCAGGCAGCTGAAGGCCCAAGTTACCAGATTAATAGAACACCTGAGTCTATGGGGACATGCATTCAAACTCCTGCAATAATGGCAATTCAAAGGCTGCAGGGGTGTTGGTTCTGAGGAGGGAGGATGGCAGAAACCGAGACCTTGGCATTGTTGCTGGCCGAGAAGATGCTGGGAAGGTTAGGGCATGGGTGTGACTGACGGCGAAGAGGGTGGCCAGGGTGTGTGCACACGTGCATGCGTGTAGCTTTCACGATTCCCTCCTCACAGCCCCCACTGAACGTAGTGTTGCCTGATCTTCCCTTCAGTGGGTCTGTGGACTTTCCTGCTGAGTCTCCACTTTTTCTTCAGAGGACTTTCCCCGAGTCCTGCCCATGCACTTGTCTGGGACAGCTCAGGGGCAGATCCCGTCTGGGCTCCTGTGACTCCTGGAAGTGCATTGATTTCAGGCTACAGAGTGGTCAGAGGGCCTGCCTCCTCGCTGAGAGCATCACATCTTGAAGACTGCGCGTTGGTGTGTGCTCCTGCCCCTTGGGAAATAGCGGCAAAGGTGAAGCAGGTCAGCTAGGCTGATGAGGGGTAGCAGGTGCAAGAACACATGTGGCTGGGGATGGCCTCTGGACTAGAGTGGACTCTTGAGTGTGTGTGCACCTGGTGTTCACGTACACTCACATCCCAGGTGCTCGTGTACATGACAACTGCCTTGAGGTAAGGAGAGGGAGAAGGACGGGGAGATGGAGAGGGTTTGGGCAAGGTGACTGAAGGGTCTTGAGTAAATAACTGGTGATAATGTTGATTCTCATCTCCACACCAGGCCCCTCACATGTGGTCTCCTGAAGCTGTCAACATAGTTGTGTTGTCAGAGATTGTGACCAAAGGTGGAGAGTGTGACCCCTTCAGAGCACACAGATATAAGGGTGGGACTAGGCGGTTAAGCTGTTTACTTTAGATTCAAATTCTTTCATAAGCAGCATGGTTATTTTAAGCTGACCTTGACTGTGCAAGAGGAAGCCATAATCTATGGAAGGATTGACCTTGGAGTCCACACAGATGGAGTGGGGGGAGCCCTGAAGTTGTGTATTGGATCCACCCTTTCCCTTCTGTATGACCAAACACTAATCATGAGAAAAGGCTCTGGGCACAGAACTCATGATTGCTACTTCTCATTTGATGGCTCTGGGCTTACAGTTGACTGCTTTAGTAGCTAAAGCTTATTTTACCACTGATAACTTGTCCACTTTGGTGCTGAACACATGGCCATATTGTTTCATCAGATTTTAAGTATTCCACAAGTTAAAAATGGAAAATGAAAAAAATAAATAAATGAAAGAGAAAAAAATGGAAACTGAATGAAGCATATAAAAACAAATGACTTTTTAAAAGAAAAACAGTTGGGCTCACTGTAGAAATTTGGAAATGTAGGGGATACAGCTGGGACGACACACCCAGTCAGCAGCAGCTTATAGAACACAAAGGTTTAGTTCCATGTACAATTCGAGGGGAAGTTTCTGTCCCGGTGGGGAAAGCATGCCAGGAGCAGACAGCCATCCTCACACTTCACATCAGATGGGAGGAAGCAGAAAGAGCAAGCAAGCCAGGGCTACCCTCCAACACTCCACTGACCAGTCCTAGCGACACCCTCCTCCAGCAAGGCTCCACCTTCTGAAGGTTCCACAAACTTTCCAAACTGCCCCACCAACTGGTGCTTAAGTACCAGGCTTAATCACAAACACATGAGTCATTTTACCTCCGAGCCACCACGGATGATGAAGAAGACAGCATGAGTAAGGAAAACCACTAGCCAGAAGCCAAACCCTTGACAGTTTTGTCACATTGAGATTTTTACCATCTTTTACCCATGGAGTGTGTGTGTGTGTGTGTGTGTGTGTGTGTGTGTGTGTGTGTGTGTGTGTGTGTGTGTCTCGGCGTGCACACATGGGTGTCTGCTAATGAATGTCTAGTGAATAGATACTTCTCCATTTACATTTTAAAATATTGTTTAAAAACATAAAACAGATATTTTCTACATTTTACATGATATAAAATGAATCAATACACTTCTGATGTATAGAAGTATTATTATTACTATGATTATGACTACTTATTATTACTTTTTGCAGATCTGGAGATCAAACTCAGGGTCTTGTATATCTGGGCCTCATGTCCCAGATCTAGAGTAACTTTCCAAAGTCTGGAGATGTGGCTCCTTTGCATTATTATTAATTCTTATTATTTTGTTATTTAAAAATATTGCAGTGGGCAGTGTCTGTAAAGTTTGAATCTTACTTTAGATATAGTTTGGAATTGTTGGGCCCAGGATGCCCACATTGGAAAATTTCAGTGCTTGTTCTAAATCAGTCGGGCGCTCCGCTTGCTGCAGCTTTGCAATTGCCTGAAACAAGCCTCTCCTTCAAGTTCAGCTCAGCCAGTTTGTTTTCCTTGGTTTCTGATCTGAGAGTCTGGGCTGGTTATAGACCTCAGTGTGCAGTAATGGCAGTGACTGCAAACCTTTAACCAAAGTCAGCGAAGTCGGAGTAGTTCTGACTCGCAATTAAGGTCGGTTTGCAGCGTGCGCGGGTTTGTGTTCCTGCGGGTCTGCACTTTCCAGCCCTGGTGTCAATGAGGAACAGATGGCCCGGGGGCGGACGAGCAGCCCACTGCTCGCAGGACACAGGACGTTCCAGGCCCGGCCCGCGTGAGCATCAGGCATCTGAGGACGCTTCCCGCGGCCTCCTGCAGTGCCCAGGCCTCCCTGGTGGCTGGCGACTCTGGGATGGAGGACCTACCACTTGTTCCCATGAGCTTCTGGCCATCATGCTCCTAACCTCCCTCCCTGTTGGCTGAGGTGAACTGACAGTAGAGAGGACGTGTAGAGCAGTGACACAGAGCCCTGGCAGAGACCTGAGAGCAAGGGGAAGTGTAAGTGCGTGTGGGCACGTGTGCCAGTCATGTGTGAGTGTGAGTGTGGTGAGGGAGGTGAGTGTGTATCCGTGTGTGTGTACGTGTGTGTATGTATGTTTGTGTGTGTATGTGTGTGTGTCTGGTGAGGGAGATGAGTGTGTGTATGCATGTATGTGTGTGTATGTATGTGTGTATATATGTGTGTATGGGTATGTATGTGTGCATGGTGAGGGAGGTGAGTGTGTGTATATGTGTATATATATGCATGTATGTGTATGTGTGGATGTGCGTGGATGTGTGTATGCATGTGAGTGTGTATATGTGTGTATGTGTGTATATGTGTGCGCATGTGTATATATGTGTGTATGTGTATGTGTGTATGTGTATGTGTGTGTGTGTGTGTGTGTGTGTGTGTGTGGTGAGGGAGGGGAGAGACTGCTGTAGAGGAGGGGCTCTGCACAGCCATTCCATCAAATCTGCCTTCCTGAAGTGAAGGAGAGGGAACTTTCAGCAGGGCTTTGCGGTCCTAGGAGGCGCTTTCACTTCCTACAAACCACGCGCTTCAGACACCTTTGCGCCTGAGCCTATGGGGACACTTTTCGTTCAAACTACAAAAACAACCAAGTCACTGAAAACTCAGGAGAGCTTAGCTGAGACACTTCTACTTTGCAATGGCCCCGTTCATGCCTCTCTCGTAGCTCATGCTGTGCGTGTGCTGGTCACTGTCCTGCTGTGCGTGTGGCGGTCCCTGTCCTTCCCTGTTTCTGACTGTGGGCCCTTGGTCAGCACGCCTGGTCGGTCCCTGGACGTCTAGCTCCACTGTGAGCTGCTTTCCCAGAGTCGCTGAGCATCCAGGGAATGGCAGAACTGGGAATGAAAGCACTCCGCGCTCCCAGCAGGACTGTGCCATCCTCTTCACACCTTCCCTTCTGCTCAAGTTCTGCCTCACCTGCTGGGGGCTTGGAATCCAACTTCTGTGAAGGACTCACACTTCCTTGCGCAGCTGGGAAAGGGAGGAGGTGCAGAAGGAGCCATGTTGTGTTGTGTCCTGTGTCCTCTGCTGCTTCTTCCCAGAAGTAAACAGTCAGTGAGGTGGCCAGGCCGCTGAACTCCAGGGCTGGCTCGTGTCGCTTCCCTTCTCAAAGCCAGAGCCGGTTGTGTGCCCTTCCAGACCCGCCATGACTCACCCTGGCTGCTGATGGCACGCTGGAGCTCCTCTGCGGATGCCATGGGCCTGGCTGGTTCCCGTCTATATCCCGTGTGGTTATACAGCGCCTGGCACAGCAAAGGCTCTGAGTTCCAACTGACTCCCTAAAGCCAGGCCCTGTGGCTTTGCATGAGAGTGAGGGCCCTGGTCACCCTAGGCAGCTCCCTAGTGGGTCCCTGGGATGGCACAAGGTGGCTGGGGTGTGGCTTTGATTGGGTTAACCCCCTAGGCACCACACACCTTGGGGCTGTTGGGAGGGCTGGCTGGGAGGTAGCTGAGGTGAAACCTGATGGTCCAACCCCCAGACAACCCTGACTGCATGCTGGGACAGCTCCTACCCTCCCCTTCTCTGAAGTCTGAACTTGTTTGTGAAGAGGGTTTTGAGTAGCTACAGAAGAGCCCTTGACCTCCAAGTCTGCTAGCACTCTCATTGGAGAATGTCCTGAGGCACCCGGATGCTTGTTCCCCTCTTCATCCCAGCTGCCCACGGATGTTGGTGGCTGATGGATCACTATAGGTTTGAAGTGCTTACAACTAACACTGGTTGTAGGAAGAGAAGCGACACAAGCCAGCTCTGGAGTTCACAGGGTAATACTCAACTTGGCCAGGGTGGCCTCCCCAGCTCACCGCCCTGCTTACCACTCGGTGAAGTGCAAAGGAAAGCTGCGGCGAGGACACCAGGTACTGACTTGGCTGTAGTCCCTGTAGAAAAAGGCCTGAGTGGCCAGAGAAGTGAGACGCAGGTGTGGGCTGACGTCTGGGGGAGCTTCAACCCACCCCAGGCTCTCCCAGCTGCCTGACGCTGTGCCCCCTGAG
Source organism: Zapus hudsonius (assembly GCA_004024765.1). Taxonomy (NCBI): domain Eukaryota; kingdom Metazoa; phylum Chordata; class Mammalia; order Rodentia; family Dipodidae; genus Zapus; species Zapus hudsonius. The sequence continues at coordinate 24,737 of PVHP010004295.1, forward strand.
ATGGAGGGCAGGCCAGTCAGTTCCTGGACAAGCTCTCAGCAGAGCCACCCCAGCTCCTCTCCCAGCAGCGGAGGAGGGCAGGGTGCTCCTACCATATCAAGGGTCACCTCGAAAAGGCCGTGGGCTACGAGAGGACACATCACCTTTCAGAGCCCTCACAGTTCCATGGTGGCACACCCACTTCCCTTCAGGGTCGTGAAGGGCCAGTCTGACAGCTGGGTGGGATCTTGGGGACCTGACTTCAGGATCTGGCTTTGTCACTAAAGAAATCTGCCTCGAATTGGGCAAAGTTCAGCAGGTGGTAATAGTAAACACCTGTGTGATGCCTCAGGTCTCCTCATGCCCAGCCTGAGGGTCCCCTGCTGCCAGCTCCCTGTCCTCTCCTCAGGGAAGGAGCCCAGGGATGGGCTGAGGCTGCCTTGAGACTTCAGCTCCCTTCCCACTGTTCAGGTGGGGCCTGTCAGGCCCCGGGCCACCTGAGATGCAGTGCACGGCCCTGCGTTTCTTCCTCCTGAGAACAACACTGTGGCCTCTGGGCAGGCCAGCCTTGACCCAGAGGAGGTTCTGGAACCCTCTGTTTAGCTTGCAGTGTCAGCTCAATTAATGACAAGTATTTCCCTATGGGCCTGCCTGTCCTGTTGGCCAAGAATGTTCTAGTCTTATCAGAGTAAGTTGGAAAGTCTGCGAACCTATGGAGCTGTGATTTTCATTTTGCTGTTTTCTCAGGGTATGGTCTGCTATGTATTATACACCATAAAGTAAGGGGGCCTTTGACGGGAGAAATGACAGACCCTGGAATAGGCCTGTGTGGTGACTAGAACCATTGCTTCTCAGATATTTTAAGTTATTAAAACATAGTCTGAGGCATTTTAGGGCTACCTACACATGCCCCTCAACTTTCCTTGCTCTCATCTTCCTTCATAAGAGTGTCTTCCAATGTTGGGTTCTGTCTGCATAGCTCACTCTTACTGCCCACTTCTGAAACCTGATGGATCCCATCATTTCGGCATTTAGAATGATCTCTCCCCTGCCTGTCGCTTGTGGGTGAAGAATTGCAGGTTGTATTTGAAGAGAGACTTTCTCGTGGGAGCAAGTATCCTGTCTCCTACGCCAAATTCAGCTGGATTTAAAGGGAGTTTCAACTTCTCGGTGTTGTGTGTAGATACTGGCGGCCCAACCTCCATGTGCAGAGACACACACGGCTCTGTGCACGCACACTGGCCCACAAATCCAGTTGCACAAGGTTATCATCAACCCACGGGACTTCCCATGGTTCACCTTGTATTTCAGAGGCAAGAAAGATCTCAAGTACAGCAAGGAGAGACCTGTCACCCCAGCTCCCCTCACCAAGGCCACCTCTGAGCCAGTTCTCACAGCTATGCTTGACCCAACCCCAGGGGTCTTCTCCCAAGTGGTGGAAGCCAGGGCTCTGTCAGCACTAAGGCCATATGACCCAGCAGGAAACCTTATTCTGTGCAAGGGCACGATTCATGCTCTTGACCGAAGGCCAAGATGGAACTACTTCTGAGAGGTGGATACATTTACAGACTTTTGTTTGGGGGGGGAGGACAGTGACTTAGGGGATGGGTGACAGTCTGAGGGACAATATGTAGTTAGGGACAAGAGGCATATACTTAATCTGACCCTCTCTCGCCGCCATGGAAGACTGAGCAGGACACCAGCTTCTCTAATCAGAGTATTGCGGTCTGCAGGGCAAAGGAGGTTCCTGGTTGCCTTGTACTCATGAGGATTAAGTGATATTTGACTTGAGAAAAGTCTGGGTTTTGTTATCACTCCATGACGACACAGTAAGGCTGACTCATAAATCGTAAAGGGGTTCCCAAAAGGGAATGCGCATAGTGAAATGAAAAACGAGCTGTGCTCTGGGGAGATGGGCCGCCATTAAAGACACTTCCTTGCAAAGGCCCAGGTTCAGTTCCCCAGCACCCACGTAAAGCCAGATGCACCAAGCGGCGCATATGTCTGGGGTTTGTTGGCAGCAGCAAGAGGCTCTCTTTCTCGTTCTCAACTAAATAAAATATAGGTTAAAAAGTGACTTGTGGGCAGTTTGGACATGCTCAGCAGACCTCTTGAGAGCAGCGGTGAACATGAATCAGTCGCGGCCCATCGTGGACACAGTTTCCGTGCTTGACAACCTTGTGCGAGGTCTGTAGTTCTCTCTGCTGAGGAGGGTGTGTGTCGTGGTGCACGGACGGTCAAAAGTGAGTCTCCAGCGCCAAGAGTCCTGTCCAGAAAATGACACTGAGAATAAAAGGTCACAGCACCACTATCATCACGGGAGTTGGCTCGGCACAGTATGGCAATGCAATTATGCTAATTGGCACACTAGTACCAAAATGCTACTTATACTAAGTTAGTGAACATTAGTTTTGGACACACAAATTGGCAATACAATATCATTTTATTTCAGCAGAAAGTAGACACCCTAGTTAAGGCTGGCCGGAGCGGCTGGAATGTAAAGTACTCCCTCAGACGTTTGCAAATGGCAGCCCCAATGGAGCAGTTTGCTGAGGCAGCGGCTCACTGAGGACTGGCTTCGGGTGCCTCACCTTGTCTTCCTCTGCTGACATCAGCTGGGGCAACTATGGCTCCTGCCTCCTCCCAGCCATGCCTTCCCTGTGACAGGAGCTCCAGCCTTGGAACTCTGGACCAAACCCTCTCTGTACCTAACTTGCTTCCCGCCATGAACACAGGGACTGAGAAAATCTATTTCATCTAGGCATTTGTTTCCCAAGATCTGTGTTCCTCCGAACCATCTTTCTTCGCATTGCTGTTTAAATTTGCCATTCAGTGTCTTTCGACAAGAACTTCTGAGGCGTTGCTCTTTGAAACACAACCTCCAATTCTGTGCAGCAGCCGGTTCCCCAAATCTCTGCCCTACCCATCCGTGGAATCAGCAGCGTGGGGCCTGTGAGCGAATTGTCCCGGTCTCCCTGAACTAGCCTAAGTAAAGTGGCTTCTCCACGTCAAATCTCACTGCTTTCTCGATTTGACATGTTCCAGACCTTGGCAGGATGTTCCATCACTATACCAGAAGTTTAGAGTAGCCTTGAGGGGTTGGGAGATGGCTCAGTGGTTAAAGTCGCTTACTCCACAAGCCTGCAGACCCAAGTTTGATTCCCAGTGTCCGCTTAAACTCAAACACAAGTGGAGCATGCTTCAGGACCTGGAGCAGATGTAAACTGGGAAGTATAGTTTTCCTTACGCTGGCATTTTATAATTCTTCCTCTAAAACATGGCGGTGATCCCAGGCTGGAGCCTGGATCCCAGCACCCCAGCAACAGGAGGGCTCCACCTATGTGTCTCCTCCCTGCCTCTCTTACTTAAGAACCTCAGAAGTCCCTCAAAACCCCCTCTTCCCTTCACATAAGCCTCCTGCTTCTTTTCTTCCTGTAATTAAAGTATTTCTCCCTTCTCTATAATTAAAACTGTGGATTTCAAGATAAGTTTTTTAAATTGCTCTTTTTCTCAACAGTTTGGGCTCATTTGTATAGCCATAGATCACAGAATTCATTTTGATTGTCTTGTTTAAACTGTTCCTTTCTTTAGCATTTTTTTTTCAGGGAAAAAAATTGAGGATCAGGGAGCTAGTTTTGAGAAGTAATTGCCCTTTAGCTATTGTTTCTTGGTAGCATGGAAAGAACCCTTCTGATGATAAATATTTTATGACTTTCACTGTTCAGAACTGTAGTCCCCAGTTGCAGGGACCGTCGAGAACCTAAAATGTAGCTGGGGCCAGTGGGCCACAGAATTTCAGATTTTATTTCGTGGTAATTAGTTTAAACGTGTGAGCTACCCACGGCGGGTGGGTTCTTCGTGCACTGTGGGGTGGAGAGGAAAGTATGTTCCTGCCAGAGGTTTTGGATGAACTGCTGATGGGTGAATCGTGAGATTCCTGGGTGTGCACAAGAGAAGTGTCGTGCTTGTTGGCTGTGTGGGCCGAGGCCCCGCCTGCCCAGCAGAACCTGGAGAGGGGTGCAGGGTGCTGGCCAGAGGTGTCAGCTGACAGACTGCAGAGCAGTGGCGGGCCTCCGGTGCTCGGGCTCCCCCATCTCTGAGATCGCCTCCGCTCCTCTGGGCTGGCCATACCTCCAGGAAGTGGGGCGTGGGGTGGGGTGGCGCCTCAGAGATGGAGAGCGGGTTCTCTGGGAGGGATTCCGTGCTCTGGCTGGCTATCTCACACTGTAAACAAGACTCGAAAAAATCCCAAGCATGTGTATGCGTGTGCGAAGCAAGGTGAGGGAATGCATGTTCTCCACCTCAGATGCTGTCCGACCTGAAGAGTGTCCCCCAAGTCAGGAGGAGCAGCAGCCCCCTTGAGGCACCCTCTCCAGCCCTCTGTGCTTCGTCCTGCCAAGGCCTCCTTCCAGGGCAGCCCTGGGCGCTAGGCTAAGTGTGCTCTGGAGTCTTCCTCAAGGAAGGAGTCTGGGTTGGTATCCTTGCTGGCCAACTGGACGACTTCTGGAAATGTGTTCTTCCTCCTGGTGTCCCCGTGAGCTTCTCCACTTGCAGTGACTGAGCGCTGGGTCTCTGTCCCCAACAGCATCAAGCCACAGGGAGCCGGTCTGTGCTTGCTCCCCCATGCCCCTGGACAGCCGCGAAAAGGTTTATTTCACCTTTCTTGCCACAGAGAGAGGATCTAGCTTCCTCTCTTCAGGCTCCTTGCACACCACGGGAGTGCAGGGCGGGTGGCTGGGTGCCAGTCTCCCCCAGAGACTTGTTGCTTTTAGGGTTACTAAGTCTGTTGGTGAAGGGGTAATAGCGTGACCAGAGTTTTAGGGTGAAAGCCCCGTGGCTACAGGAACCCCTCTAGGCTTGGTTCAGTCACCTGTCCCAACATGCCAGTTGAAGAGACAAGTAATGGTGACACAGAGGAAGGAAGCTTACTCACTGGCCACCTTGGCAAGAGGAACCCATAAAGGGTTCCAGGGTTGCCCAGTTTCACCTCTGGGGTGCTGACAGGAGGTTTAGGTTTAAATGCTACAGGACTCAGGGCCGGGGGGGGGGGGATGTAGGATAATGAAGCGGCCTTGACCAAGGTGGGGTCCCTCCTGTCATTGGCCATCATTGTCTCAGCTTCGGTCCTGCAAATTGTCTAAGGAAGTCCTTATGGCTTGAGGGGACAGTGTGGTTCTCAGGAAACGGTCACTTCTGCTGCAGATAGTGAACTTGTCCTCATTTGCTGAGGGTGGTGTCTCTCCTCCCTGGTTTTGTTCGTCTGGGAATGCAAGATGGCGCCAGAGGAGAGGTTAAGGACAATGACCTATCTCTGTGCTGTTAGCAACAGCAAAGGAAATGGATGCAGAATGAATGCAGAGTTGTCAAACTTTCATCTTATTTGATTTTTCCTGTGAGTATGAGAAAGGAACCAACCGTTTTTTAAGAAAAGAAGGTACTCAGTGCCTGTTTCAATGGGATGCGGGACTCATGGTTCCTAGAACTCTTGGGAGCCACCCATCTGCAGACCCCTGCCCTAAGGAGGTCCACAATAGGAGTCCAGTTTGCAGGAATGACACTAGGGAGTTCCTGGGCTGGCAGGACACTCTACTGTGACCTCTGGGCAACCTTCTTTCTTGCTCTGAGAGACTTTGAGGAAAGTGTTCTCCTCAGGAAGTGACACTAGTTGAACACAGCTGCGCAGCAGGATGTGTGTGTCAGACGCTCGGGATCAGGATGGACGCGTCTCGCATCTGTTTAGAGGTCAGGGAGCTCCTGCCCCTCCAGGACATCTTCATTCTCTAGCTTTGAAATACAAAAATGGCATGGACTCATCTGAGGGCTTTCCTCTGGGGACCGTCTCTCTCACAGGATGAGTAGGGCAAGGGGTCCTTCTGAGACACGGCTTCACACAAGGATTCGCCCTTCTGTCTCCTCTTGAGTCCCTTTCATGGCTCTCGCGGAGTGACCTCACTGTAGTGTCCACTGAGGTTTGGCTAGGACAGCGCCGTCTCAGCTTTCGGCTCCGTCCCCAGCCTTCCAGGTCAGTTTAACGCTCACTAACATGTACTTTAGTGCAATTTGCTCTAAATGCTTTGAAATGAGCCAGAAGCTTAAAGAAAGGAACTGGGCTGGCTGCCCCTGGAAGGCCATCGCCTCAGGAACGCATTGCACTTGGATCGCCAAGAAAGCTGGAGCAGCGTGGGGCATGGTGACTGTCCACCAGGGGGTTGAGTTGTTCCAGAAAATACCAAGGCCACCAGAGAATTTGATAAGACAGTTTCTAGCCCAGACTGGCCTGGAACTCCCTACACAGTCACTGATAGCATTGAATTTCTCACCCCTGCTTCTGTCTCCTGATTGCTGGTATTATAGGCGTGTTCCACTTCCAGTTTTATGTGGTGCTGGGAATTGAACCCAGGGCCTGCTAGGCAAGCACTTCCAGGCCGAGTTGCACCTCAAGATCAAGTTGTTTCCTTCAGTTGAGTCATTGGGTTATTAGATCCTGGCTGGAGCAGCCCTTTCCTGCTGTCCCCCCTGTCCCTGTCGGTTGTCTGCCTGCTTGGAGGCACATGACCAGGACTTTTAATCACATACACACGGGCATCCTGTGTCCCACCCTGATCTACACAACCAGAGGCCAGGGAGCTGGCAACCCAGGCCTTGGATACATTGGTGCTTAGCAAATGACCACCTCCTGTCCCAGCCTTGCTAATATCCAAGAGGACCCCATTCCTGAGTGTACCCTGTATCTGCTAAGACGTCAGTACCTGAGAGGACCCCATGCCTGAGAGGACTCATACATGAGAGCCTCTGATGTGTGGTGAGATAGGGTTTCTCCTTTGGTACCCGTGTCCAGTGTGGCCGCCTTTCCTCCTCATAGTCGGTGGACATTGTCCCGGTTCTTGGTCCTTAGGAGGAGGTGACCTCCAGCCTCGGCCTTTCCTTGTCCACCTGTCTCCAGATACACCCCACCTCACTGCAAGTGTCCCCCAGTCCAGCTACCCTGGGACAGGGCCAAGAATCTGCCTCCCTTTCCTGAGTCTTTCTGCCTCTTTCCAGCCCTCTCTGAGTGACCTGCGATCTCTTTTTGACGTAATTGAGCTCCTTTTTACTTCACACTCTTAAGTTTCTAATTGGAAGAAATCACAAACAGGAGAGTCACCTGGTGCTCACGTGGTCAGTGACATTTGTGTGAGGATGGAACAGAGAGGCCATAGTGGGCGTGCCCTGCACTGAGGTAGTGGCCGTCTACGCGGCTTCTTTCTCAGGTTATTTCGGGGATCTTCATGAAGTAGGCACTGCTGTTATCTCTGCTTTACAGACCAAGGCCTGCAAGGCCCAGGCTCGGCGCCTGTGCTAATTTCCCGCCTCCAAAGTCAAGGTCATTCATTTGTCCCCAAGGCCTGGGCAGCCCTCCCCGTGCACACAAGTGCCCTCTGCCTGTTGACGGGCTCTGCGGCTCTCATGCAGTGCTCGGATCGATCGATGACCAATGCATCTTACCAGCTTCCTCTTGGCTCTCAAACTCCTCCAGCGCAAAGGCAGAGTGAGGCGCGTCGTGTCAGGTGGTGAGCCTTCTTTGGACAGATGTCTCCCGGGCATTCCGCCCAGGTCCTAAACATGTGCACAGCCAAGGAATGCCCCCACTCTCAGGCCCACCTGTTTTCAGGTTCTTTGTCTCCATCTTCATGTGACCCATTTTCCTTGGTGACCCCAGTCTGTCCACTCTGAGGCAGCCCAGGGAGAGGGACACACGTTTAGATGTACAAACCCACCTTAGAGCCAGGCAGGGGCTCCCAGGCAGGGGCTCTGCGCAACCCTCCAAGCCCAGGGCTTTGGCAGTGGCTTTGCTCGGAAAGCTGACGATCTGGCTGTGGAGGGCGACGCTGTCTTCCCGTCAGTCCTGTTCCCTCGGACACCTTCGCGTGCACAGTGCTCCGGGAGCAGCGATGTGGGAAGGGCCCACCTGCGGAATCTCGCAGTCATGCGCTTGTCCGAGTCAGTGGTGACATGAAACTGCCACAGATGCTGTTCCCACATCAGGACTGATGACAGGAGTCCTTTTGCAGGGAGGCAGTGGGAATTTGTCTATGTTAGGATGTGGAGAGTATTTCAACGTCTTTCATAATTGGTTTGGTTTGGTGTGGTTTAAACCTCTTTCTTCTGGCTTCTGGCCAGGGATTTATGAAGAAGAGCATAGGCCATACTTTAACCCACTGGGCTTGACATTCCTTCAATCCATAGGATGTGTCCTGGGCCGGCTCTGTACCCACCTCACACCTGCCCTCCTCTCCCCACACCTGTGCAAACAGTGCTGCTGGGGAAAGAACGGGAAGCTCTGCAATCTAAAGACTTGAAAGAAGGGAACTGTTCAAGGACCAACTGACTTCATTTTAAGTTTGGCAAAGAGCCTTCTAGTTCCCGTGAGCCGAAGGACCCCACTGAGGCTCACTTAATAAGTAGCAAAGTCTGTAGAATAGAGAGGGTAACTGAAGAATCGGAATTAGATTGAAAAGCTTATTTTCTCCTATGCACACTATTAGTGGAGCCCTCCACGCCTTACTCTTCCTGCAGCAGGAAGGGGCCCGGGGAAAGGGCTCCGAGGCATGGTGGCTGTGGGACCATATTCATTCAACAAGCTTGGAGCCTGAGGAGAGGATGGCCTCTTAGCTCCAGCAGGGCACACCCCTGGCACTGGTCCCCTCAGAGGAATGAGAAGACTCACAATCCAAAGAAAGCCACCCATGTCTACACAGAAGGCAGGGAGGAGAGCACCCACCCGGCAAAGGGCTGAACTTGTCATTTGCATTCTATGTTAGCTACAGACTCAAGGAGTCAGCCATTATGGAGGGTTTTGGACACATGTGTGGCGTGGTGTATATGCGGTGTGTGCACATGTGTGTGGAGATGCAGGGTCCTCCCTAGCACTCCTCCACCGTTTCCCTGAGACGGTCTCTTCCTGAACCTGGAGCTGCTCTTTTTGCATCAGACGGCTGACCAGCAAGGCCCAGCATTCTGATCTCTGCTCCGCTCAGGACAAGGGTTACAGGCATGCAGAGCCCCGCAGAGCTGGGAAATGGAACCTCATGCTTGCGGCGAGCGACTCCTACCCACTGAGCCACCTCCCCAGCCCATTATCCGGGATTTTGAAACAGATGATGGCTAAGAATTTTGAAAGTGATTCACTTTACGACTTTGCCTGTGGTGAGCCTGGAGTGGCCATATTCCTTGCATATTTGTTCCCCAACTGTTTGGTCACCCTGTGTACCCTTCTGTCTCCCGCTACTCAACAGAAAAATTCTTAAAATTGTCTTTCTTCTTTTTCTCCCCTAGTTCTTGAGGGTCGACCAAGACAAAGACAGAGACTGTAGCCTGGACTGTGCGGGCTCGCCTCAGAAGCCACTCTGTGCCTCTGATGGGAGGACCTTCCTATCCCGCTGTGAGTTTCAGAGGGCCAAGTGCAAAGACCCCCAGCTGGAGATCGCCCACCGGGGAAGCTGCAAAGGTGAGCCGTGTCCAGCCGCAGGAGGGACGGCGACCTGGGCTGAGGGGCTCGTCCCAGCGTCATTTCACATCTTCTAAACATTCACACCTAAAAATGGGAGTTTCATGTTTGTAGTTTTGTTTCGACAATCACATTGAAGATAAAAAGGAATTTTATTTCCAAGCAGCTATTTAAAATTGTTTAATATTCTTTTCGTGTGTTTCTTCAGTAGTATAGCATGTGTGGTGTGTGTATGGTGTGGTGTGACGTGTGCGGCACCTGCGTGCACACGTGGAGGAGAGAGAACAGAGCATTGGGTGTCTTCCTCTGGCCCTCAGCCTGGAGCCGCGCTTTGGGTCACACTGGGCGATCAGTGTGCCCTGGTTGTTCTTGGCTCTCCAGTCCCCACAGGATTGGGGTTGCAGGAAGCATGGCCACACCTGGGGTTTACTGGGTGCTGGGGACTTGAACTCAGGATGCTTCAGGCTCTTTCTGGCCCTCATGCCACTGACCTTAGTTCCACAGCCCTAACTTTCCTTTTACGAAGTAGTTTATGCTCTCATAAAAAAGAATTAGCCCAAACATTTCAAATTGCTTTCCCTCCATGTCTTCTAAGATATTCGCAGTAAAGTCTAATGCTTTCAAGGCTCTCATTTCTATTTCTGTCTGTAGTGATGGGGTTCGTATGTAGTTGCAGGCAGTGTTCAGGGACTTTGGGGAGCTGAGCTCACCTGTGAAATTTTCAGTTTTCCTGCCTCGGAATCGATGCAGAGTTCCAGCTGAGACTTAAAGCAAGCCTTGAAACACTTCCCCTATTAATGACAGGTTCCCCTCGGCAGAGACTCTGCTGTTTCAAACACAAACAGAACACGTTCACAAGGAGATTTTCTCGCTTTCTTGTTCTCTCAGAAACAAGACCACACAGACTGAAACAGCTTGGAGAAGATGTTCTGTGCTGATTAGCTATTAGCCTCGATGATCCTCCTGGATAAACAGATCAGCTGCACCAACCACCACCAGGCTGTATCCCAGCCTGCAATTAAGTAGGCTTCCTTTCAAAGGGCAGGGTACTGACAAGCAGACCTGGATTTTTTCTTCAAATGAGCAGGATGGAATTTGGTCATGTTCTTCGCTTGGAGAGCCCTCCCACTGACGTGAACAAATATTCCACGCACTGTATTATGTGCCTATAATTCTTGTACTTGGGAGTTTGAGGCAGGAGGATCCTGAGTTCAAGGATAGCCTGGGCTACCTAGGAAGACTGTCTCCAAAACTAAAGCAACGACAATGTAACATCCACACACTCACAGTTGGGGCTGCCAGGCAAAGGGACAGCACACTCTGCTCTACAAACACTCCCCTGTGCATCTCTCTGCGGTATCTGAGGTGCCAATCTCCAGTGTAACTCCCTTCAGCACGGACCTGTGGCTTTGACCCTGATCAGTGATGGGCGTCATCTCTGGTTCTTCAGTTACCATGGTTGGTCCCAAGTTCCAGTCTTTTGAGCCACTAAGCTACATAGAAGGCAGCCTGAGCCAAAGAAGGCAGGTGGGTGGATGGAACTTCAGGAAGAGAGCAGGGGAGGTCATGTTCTACTGAGGACATAAAGACACTCTCTACCATGGAGTCTGAGTTTATGAAAGTGTGCTGTCGCCACCATGTTATTGCAGGAGAGTCAGGAAGGGTCTGTGTGAGACTCAGCATCCTTGCCTGAAAGGAAGACATGGCTGGACCAGTGTGCTTGGGTTCAGTTGCTTCCCCACAGGCAGTGGGGAACTTGTAGGACGTAGGGACATACCTGTCTGCACTGTGAGTAGAGGGGTGCTAAGCATGCATAATTGAGGAAAATCCAGATGCAGTCTTATAAAATTTAGACCTTGACTGTTAGCTACCTGCGCCAAGAGAAGAGGAATCATTTAGAAATCAGTTAAATAATATGAGAAGCTTCTAGAACCAGTTGGCTAGGAGGTCTTAGTTTGTGAAATAGGCACTGTAGAAGCAAGTGGTGTGGTCACATGGCCTCATGAAGTCTGGCATCTTCTCTTCCTGTTTCCTCCACATCCCTTGGATAACCCCGGTTGATATCCTGCTGAAAGGCCACCGGAAGTGGTCAGACTGAGCAGCACTGTCCCACGGCCTTTAAGAATGAGTCAGTGGATGAAATAGGAGATGAGGGCTAAGGGGCTCCATGGTCTCAGGGGTGGACATCTGGCAGCAGGGCCTCCCCTGTCACTGGTGTGAGGTGAGGCATCCCTCCCAGACCTTGGACTTGGGATCTTGGCTAGCCTATAGGTCACAGTTGGATTCCTGTTTGCCAGGGAGTCAGCGTGAGAACACAGACATCCTCTCAGCGGTATCCTGAGTCACCAGTGTTTGCACCCAGCCTCTTGCATCTGGAAGGTTCCCCTGGTGGAGTATCTCCTTCTTGTCTCTTGTCTTCATGTTCTACCATGCATTGGAGACCTCCAAAGTCATAGTGAGGAGAGCGGGTGGATGTGAGGCTTGCCTCTCAAAAGTTCATTAATGGAACTGGAGAGGCTGAGCCAGGAGCCCAGTGGTGGGTTTCCTTGGGGCTGTTGGAAGCCCTGGGCCATCATCCCGGAGTCTGGTTGAGGGGAATGCATTGCTCATGCATCAGATTCTAAAGAAAGATGGGCGCCACACCTTGGGCCCTGGAATTGGGGGGGGGGAGGCAGAGGCTCTGTCTAAGCCAGGGTTTCCTTAGCTCAGATTCTGGCTTGTAAGAGGAGAGGGACATTAATTGAAGAGCTCCTTCCTCAGGCTGGCTTACTCTAGGTGTCTGTCACCTACCCAGTCCCAAGAGTCCTACCCTGCTGTAAATAATCCACAGCAGAGGTCCTTCATGGGAACAAAGCCCTGTACGATGCGACCTGGGTAAGTGTTGGCTGACACGGGCAGATTGTACCACGACTGATACTATCTCTCCTTCCTCCAAGAATTCAAATGTTGTGAACTCTGTAAGACCTGGGTGGCATCTTTCAAACTGTCCCCTTAGTGACTACCCCATCTTTCTCTCCGTTTTCCTTGTGTGGAGACTGGCTGGCGTTGTAGAGCGCCCCTCGGCAAGCAGATGCTGACTTCCATGTTCTGAACATACATTCACATAGTTGGAAGGTGACAGATCCATGGCCTGTCTCTTTTGGATATGCTGGTTTGGAAACAATAATTAACATATTTTTGTTCACATTTAATTAAATTGGGTTAAAATGTTTCATGCATTTCATGTTATGATCTAGCCATTGGCCTTGAGTAGAATTGCAGTGGTTTATACTGAGGGGTTTTTTTTCTATTTTTTTTTAATAGAAATTTGTGGAGTTTGTGTTTTTAGAACTCCACAAACTCATTAATATTTTCCTTTTGATCTGAGACCAGCAAAGCTGTCTTTCTTTTCAACCAAACTTCTGGCACTGAATTTAAAAAATGCCCCAAAAGCAATAAAATTAAAAAGGAAGGAAGAAACTACAAAAAGAAAGAGAGGAAAGGAAACAGGAAGAAAGAGAAGAGGGGAATCACGTGCCAGAAGACCTCAGAACTATTTTGAGATTTTTGAGAACAAAATCACAACAGATATCTGACAAAAATGGCTTCCTTAGAGACTTCTAAGACCTATAGCTCTAAGGGGACCCATCTTTGTGACAGGAACATGAGGTCAAGTGCCAGCTGGTACTCAACCTGGTCCTTGGTGCCGGGACTGCTGACAGGCCAGGTTGGCCTGGGCATGCTCAACACATGACCATTTCTGTGCAGAGCTAAAGGCTGATGCACGGTGTCTCTTTCCAGACTCCGCTTGGGAGACTTTTAGTGTGGTGGGAGCATGCTCAGACCTGTCTCCCACATCTGAGACAAGCAGCCAGAGTACATTAACTCAGAATTCTTCACCTTTGAAGGCTTTCTTTCTTATGAAATAGCTTTGTGTGTGTGTGTGTGTGTATGAGAGAGAGAGAAAGAGAGAGAAGTGTGTATGTATGGGAAGGTGTGTGACACAGGGGCATGCAGGGATAACTGCAGAGTGTCAGTTGTCACCTTTCAGCTTGCTTGAGGCAGGGTCTCTTCTTGTTTGCTGCCACTAGTACGAGACTAGGTGGCCCATGAGCTTGGACACGAGCTTCCTTCTACGTGACATTGCTGCAGGCATGTTGGGATTATGGATGTGTGCACCTCTGTGTCTAGATTCTGGGTCCTGGAGATCAGCAAACACTTTCAACAAAACGCCGGCCCATCATAAAGTGCTTATGATGAACCTCAACTGCCTATGGTCAGACTAGAGAATGATGGGAAGCACCAGCTGTCCATTTCCTGTGGGCAGCCCACCATGTTGCCTTTAAATATAACTGCCATGCATGCTGGTGCAGGAAAGAAAGATAGGCTGCAAACTGTAGGAAGAAGCTCAGATGATACCCGGCAGCCCCTGGTCACACAGCAAGGCTGCTTCCCGCTCAGGAAACAATTACCCACGAGCCATCTTCATGGGTGAGGACATGAGCGAGTGTGTAAGTGAATGTGACTGTGCAAGTGTGATTGCATGAGAATAGTGAGTGTGGCTGGGAGGGTGCGTTCAAGTGTGTTCATAAGCATGCATCCATGTGTACTGTGAGTGGGCAAAGCATGTGGGGGTGTGAATGAGTATGTACAATGTGAGCATGCATGGTATGCACAGGTGAGTGCGTGTGTGAAATGAGCGTGCACAAGGTGTGCACAGGTGAGTGTGTGAAGTGAGCACGTATGAGGTGTGCACAAGTGAGTGTGTGCGAAGTGAGCGTGCACAAGGTGTGCACAGGTAAGTGTGTGTGTGTGAAGTGAGCATGCACGAGGTGTGCACAGGTGAGTGTGTGAAGTGAGTGTGCACGAGGTAAGTGTGCTTGTGAGTACGCTACACAAATGAGAAGCCCAGTGACTCTTCTGCCCTGGGCTTCCAGGCTCCTGGTGGCCCCTAGGTGGCATTTTCGCTGAGGTTCCACAGACGCCCTCTGACAGACACAGTGGCTGCAGGCTGTCCCTCCGTGGAGGGTGGAGCCGGAGCTCTGCCTGCACCCATCTCCTCCCACCATGGGGAGTCTTCAGACTGAAGTAGATGGGAGAAGAGGGCTCACCTCACTCTCACAGGTCGGGGGTTTCATGGGACAACCCTGGCAGTGTTTGCCTCAGAAGCAGCGGAGATGCCAGACAAGGGTCCTTGGGAAGCAAGAAGCCTCATGGTCTCTGTCCCCCTGAGGGTGATGGTCAACCTTCACTGTCGTCTGTCTTGATGATTGGGAGTGCCGGGTGCTCAGTGCGGGGGTGGTGATTCCAGCTCGTCATTGTTCAGTCTGTCCAGACCGCCTGGGTCCTTGCACCCCCTGGAGGGGCTTTGCGCTTGAACTTTTCCGAGCTACATGACAGCTACATGACCTCAGAATGAAAATTGGATCCGCGCCCTCCCTGGCTGTGTAGTTTCATCTCCTCATCGTCATGGGGGCTTTAGAAGGACTTGCTGCTCTGTCGTTGAAAGTGCTTGTGATCACGGCTTGCCCAGGAGTGGGAGGTGCCAGCCTGGAGCCCTGGTCCCCGCAGCCCCCTGCAGCATGGCTGGGGAGGGTATTCATGCCAAGGGGAACTGCAGCAGACATTTTCTTTTGTCTAAGTCCAGCCTCCCAAATTACAAGTGGGTAAAGTGTAAGTACCCAGCTCTGAGACACGGCATCTGCCTTATTTGAGGGCAGCGAAGATCAAAGGCTCCCTGCTCCTAAGGCTGTCATTTCTGTGGCCACTACATGAGGCCACAGGGCATGGCAGTGAAAACTGCTCCTGACCCCAGAGAGTTCACACGGCCACCGCAGTAACCATGACTTTGAGTGCCCCGTGAACCCTGAGCAGTATGGATGCACAGCAGACAGATTCCCAGCCTGACCTGTCTGCTGTGTCCCAGGCATGGGACACGGAGTCTTTCACCATCATCCCAGAGGTCCTGCCTTCCTTCCGCGGCATGATCAAGGCACTGTCACTGGCGTAACCCAGGACATCTCAGCAAAGAGCAGGTGTGAGTAGAGCCTGGATACTTTGTCTCTGAGTTCTTCTGCTGTAGCCAGGAGACACTCAAGGAGGAGCCCGCTGGGCCCGTGAGCTAGTGTGCCCACGGAGCTCACCATCCCCTGGGCATACCACTTCGAGCAGTGTTCTGGAAGCACCCCTCACTGTCCTCAAATGGTTGCTCTCTGACGTTCCTCTGCATGAGGTCTCAACATAGCCACACCTTCTGATGAGTACCCGACTGCGCCCAGTGTCTCTAACAAAAATGGGAAATTATTTGTTTCCTGTTTAAAAGAAAACCTCAGCAGAAACAGCTCTTGTACAACACTGTTCATCTTTATTTCATATGTGAGCCACACTTTCATAGGTTCCTGATAAATATCAATTGACACAACCCTCTGGTCCCACTGGATTCTGTTTCACTTTGCAACTGAGAACAAAAATCGAACCAATTTTTCCAAAACTTATTAATATTAACCATTAAAATTGATATCAGTTTGGCAAAAATTCTATGAAAGTCTTACTGTCAATTTCTGGCTCTTTCAAGTAAAATGTTCTCAAAACACCTAATCAAATTACATCAAAGATTTTCTTTGCTCTAGCAAAAAATAATTACTCAATTAGGAGACTAAGAAATACCTCTATTAGAATGCTAATATATTTTCTAGTTAAGATGGGCTTTTCCTATAAGGTAGAACTTAACTATCAGTTTGAAAGAACGGAGAGCCTCTTCACAGTCACCAATATGATTGTGGTAATTGAAAACCGGGAAGAACCAGGTCTCGGCATGGATCCATGTGGAGAATTTAACCACGTGCTGCTGATGAAGTGCGACTGGTTCTGCCACTGTGGAAGCCAAGAAGTGTCTCCTTGCTGGTGCTACAGAGCCGCCTGGGACCAGCAATAATTCTCCTATGTTTAAGCCAAAAGGTGTGCAACCGAAGCTCACCCAGGTGTGCAACCAGAGCTCACCCAGGTGTGCAACTGGAGCTCATACAGGTTTGCAACCAGAGCTCACACAGACATGTGCATCTTTACTGCAGCATATTCACGATGGCTGAAGGACAGGAGGCCCAGTGCCTACCAGTAAATGACTGGACGGATCACACAAGGTCCACTGCAGCTATGGAAACCCAGTGCCCATCAACAGATGACTGGTTAGACCAAACGTTATCCACTGCAGTTATGGGAATCCCAGTGTCTATCAGCAGATGACTGAAAAGACCAAGCACGGTCCACCGTGGCCATGGAAAGACAGGGCAATCTGGCCCATTTTATGGCATGGATTAACACTGGAATCAGGATGCTAAGGGACAGAAGTAGGTCCTAACTGTACAGGTGCATGACACTTGTCATATGAAATGTCCAAAACAGGCAAAGCCACAGAGCAAGAAAGAGGAACCTCACTTCTGGGGGCTGAGGTAGGAGACATGACTGTGCTGGACTCAGAGCTTCCTCCAGGGTCACAGCTATGTCCTGTGGCTCGCAGCAGGCTTCTGTTATCCAGCATCCGGGAATGGACCTGTGCCAACTGACCTGCACTGCAGAGTGGCTGGAGTGACAGATTTTATGAACTGTCCACTTGTACCACACTGATATTTATTTTGTTTATATTTTGAGGCTTTTCATGGTCAAGCAGAAATGAAGGGCCCAGTGTAAAAGTCTCAACAAAGCCTCCAAACAATGGGGACCTATTTAGTGTTTAACCACATAAGCATAAAGAGTAAAAACGTAGCAATATAAAGCTAATACTGGTAAGTAGAACTCCATGCTTCTCTTCTGTTATTTCAAAATTGATTGAAATTGGGGTTGGAAAAAATGTAATTTTGAAGGTGTACAAGATCCTGACGCCTTCAGTCTGTGGTGCTGTATACAGTGTGCACACATTGTTTTGAAGCGAGAGAAGACAAGGGAGAGATTGCTATCTCTGAGTGCAAATTCTCGATGCTCTCTGCCTTGAAGAAGCATGGCTCTCCTAACGGGGCTCATGTTCTCAGTGGCGAGACCTGGACCCTGCTGGACAGCAAATCCCTGGGGTGAGGAGTGGCCATCATGGGATGCTCAGTTCCTGGTCCTTTCACTTCACAGTGTGACAAATGTACTTGGGGGTGACTTGCACAGACCCTGTAAGTTTATGTTGGTTCTTTCTTTTGGCATGTGTGTGGTGCACCTGTGCATGCACGTGGAGACCAGAGGTCAAGGTGGGATGCCTTCTTCAATTGCTCTCCACCTTAGTTTTTGAAACAGGGTCTTGCCTCACACTAAATGGGCTAGACTAGCCAGCCATCACACCCTGGGATCCTCCTGTCTCCTTAGGTTAGACTAGCCAGCCAGCACGCCCTGAGATCCTCCTGTCTGTCTCCTCAGGGTTACACTAGCCAGCCAGCACGCCCTGGGATCCTCCTGTCTTTGTCATCATGGAGATTACAAGCACATGCCCCCATGCCCAGATTTTATGTGGGTGGGGGATCTGAACTCAGGTCCTCATGCTTACCCAGCAAACACCTGACCCAATGACCAGCCCCTTCTTTAATTCTTATGGTGAACTAGTCTATGACATGCCAGCCTTGAACTTGTAATTTAACACCCTGATAAGCACAGAGCTGCAGAAATTATCTCGAGAGTGGCGGATGTGAAATCTTTAAGAGAAGTTGGAGCCAGGAACGAAGCCCACAAGTTGTTGGGAAACTTTGTGCTTTACATGTTGTGTGGTGGTTCAAATATTAGGAGTAATTTATGGCCCCATCTGTCCTAGCCGAGACCTTGCAAACTGGAACTCATGTCACTTTTCCTTTGAGACCATCAAGCTCCTCCTAAACAATGGAATCCATCCAGCAAAGCAGTGAACAGAGACGTTCTTAAAGCACGTGTTGGGAGCTGGCATGGGCAGGGGCTCAGAGCAGGGTGGAGGGTGCCCTGTGCCTGGTTCAGGGCAGGGCCCAAGATGAGCCTGGTAGATCTGGAAGACACTCAGCGAGCTGCAGCCCCAAGGCTCCTGCAGAGCTACTGGATCCTAGCTTGGTGCCCCTAGTGTCATTTATCGTCCCAGCAGTTTGCATCTCCCAGAGAGTCAATGAGTCCCAGTCTGTTGAGTCTCTGGGGACACTGACCTTGGTAGCAGCAGCAACACAGTTCCTATAACTACATCAGTCCTAGTAATATTGACATGACGTCCTTGTAAATTAACATGAGGTCATTATCAATTAACATGAGGTCATTTTAGATTAACATGAGGTCATTGTAGAGTAACATGAGGTCATTTTAGGCTAGTATGAGGTCAATGTAATATTAACATGAGGTCATTGGAGACTAACATGAGGTCATTGCATATTAACACGAGGTCATTGTAGATTAACCTGAGGTCATTGTAATATTAACATGAATCACGTGGATGTTAATCTTGATTGTCAACGATGGAATTTAGAATCTCCATGGAAACCAGTCTCTGGGCATGTCTGTGAGGGCTTTTTCTAGGTTAGGTTAATTGACGTAGGAGGTCCCAACCTTGGTGAGCGGCACCATTTCATGGGCTGGGGTCTTGGACTGAGTGAACGGGAGCAGCATCCGTCTCTCTCCCTGCTTCCTGACTGTGGATGGAATGTGAGCAGCTGCTTCAGCTCCTGCCACCAGGCCTTCCCTGCCAGGAGCTGAGAGCCTAAAGAACTCTTCCTCCCTTAAGTAGGTTCCTGTCAGGGCTTTTGTCACAGAAACAGAGAAAGTGACTAACACGGGTGAGATGCTTGACTTTTTAACTCCCTCACTGTCAGGCTTTCCTGGGAGCTTAGTATGGACTGAGGTTGGCGATTAAGATGCAGAGGAGAGAGAGTGCAGGTTGTCTCTTGCAGGTGTCCTCACTCTGTGGGGATGTCCATTCCCTCGCAGGTGAACTGTGTCCTCTGGGCCTGTCCTGAAAACATCTGGACCTATGCTGGTGTCCACGGGGTATCTTGGGGCCTGAGAAGAGCTTGCTCAGCTGTGACTTAGAAGTATCTTGTTTTCAGCTAATCAGATTTGTCTGCTTCCCATGGACACACTCTGGAAGCTTCTCCCAGCCTCTGTTTCTCTTCCTCATGGTATGGAGGATGAGCCCTGCTCTTCCCATCTAGCCTTCTAGTTGCTGTGCCGAAAGAACCCGAGCAAAAGTGGCTTGTGGAAGAATGGGTTTATTTGGCTTATGGACTCGAGGGGAGACTCCATCCTGGCAGGGAAAACGTTGGCATGAGCAGAAGGGTGGACATCACCTCCGCCACAGCACTGCAAACAATGGCAGGAAGGTGTGCCAAACACTGGCAAGGGGAAGCTGGCTTATAACCCCCATAAACCACCCCCCCCACACACACAGCACAGCTCTAGTGAGGTTGTAAAACCCAAACTGCCATCAGCTGAGGATCTATCAGTCAGAAAAACATTCATTTGTTTGCGGGGGACACCTGGATCAAACCATGACAGGCACCTACTGTTCTGGGTGGCCCCTTCCAGCCCACCGTCCACCCTCCTCAGGTGTGCCTCTCAGAATGTTCTCTCTGTTGTCTCCCTCCGGCTCTGTAACCACCTTGCCCTGGTCTTCCCACAGATGTGTCTCGCTGTGTGGCTGAGAGGAAGTACACGCAAGAGCAGGCCCGGAAGGAGTTGCAGCAAGTGTTCATCCCAGAATGCAATGCAGATGGCACCTACAGTCAGGTGACCCACCCACCCTCAGGGCTGAGGTGCCAGGGAGGGGAGAACAGAGGGGGAGGAGCCATGGTGGTTTCGTAGGAAATGGTCATTTGGTCCTAGAAGCTGGAGTTAACCTGGGCATAACCAGGAGTGTGAGGGAAAGTTCCAGGCCTGTCTGACACAGTGTCTGCATCACAACTGTGACATGGGTCACCTCAGGCTGCATGAGTTTTGCTGTGTGACAGCTTCCTTATCAGGCCTGCTCACCCACCCATGCTGAGGGTCAGTTGTAGCTTAGTTTAGTTTTAATTCTGGGAGCACGTGGTGAGAGCCATGTGTCATTCATGAGCCCTCAACTTGGCCAACGTGAAAGGTCCATAGCTGGATGCTGTCAAGTGAGGTTGAGTCTTGCCTATGGCCATGATATGGGCCAAAGACAGCATCAAAAATAGCCCAGATCTGGATTTTGACAGGTTAGTGATATTACTTCTTATTAACAAAGAGCCACCGGGGATGGGGAGATAGCTCACTCAGTAAAGTGTTTACCTCACAAGCAGGAGGACCTGAGTTCAATCCCCAGAACCCATGTAAAGTGCCAGGCATGGGGGTGCATGTTTATAATCCCAGCACTGAGGAGTTGGAAACAAGCTGATCCCCAGGGCTCATTGGCAAGCCGGTCTAGACCAGTGAGAGAGCCTGCCTTAAAAAACGTAGACGACACCTGAGGAACAATGTCTGAGGTTGTCCTCTGGCTTCCACACATATGTGATAAGAAAGGAAGGAAGGAAGGAGGGAGGAAGGAAGGAAGAAGGAGGAAGGAAGGAAAGAAAAAGAGAGAAGAGAGGGAAGGAAGGAATGAGGAGAAGGAAGCAGTGTGGCCCAGCTCAGGTGGCTTCTAGGGATAAGGACAGAGGAGTGACATGGGGAGCATCCCCTCCGCTGTAATCATCTGAGGGAGGTGGGTGGAGATGCCATGGAGGCCGCAGAACACCTGTCCCCTCTCCCTGACGATCTGGGCTGACTGAGCCGTGCATGGGGTCCTCCTGCCTCCCTGGGCTCTCTCTCTGTGAGGGGCTGTGTGGTTAGGGGGTCGGTGTCTCCACGGGATGGCGCCCAGCCCTCTCTGCAGTGAGGTACCACTGGTTTCTGCTTTACGTACCTGTGGTGCTCTGTCACATAACCAGTGTGTACCTGAGGGGCTTCCCAGGGGACACTGGGAGTCAGTCTGCTGTGCATGGCAGGACGGGACATGTGCCAGCTCACCTTTATGTCCCTTGTTGGCAGGTTCAGTGTCACAGCTACACAGGCTACTGTTGGTGCGTCACGCCTAATGGAAGGCCCATCAGCGGCACCGCCGTGGCCCACAAGACGCCCAGGTGCCCAGGTAGGTCTCACGACCCCCTCCAGGGAAGTTCCTCTGCTCTTCCAGGTCATCTTACTAACGGTTGCTCACAATTCAAAAGGAAACAGTCTGGGTGGGAATGTAACAGGGAGATGGGATTAGCTCTCTGTACGAGCCTCGAACCTTCTATGTTGATCCGAGGAGAAGAAGCAAAGACATTTGTCTACATGCTGTGTCGGGGAATGGCTCACCCTAGGGAGACACCCAGGTCTGAATCATGAAAGGCCATGATGGTTTGGCAATCTTAATTTTCAAAAATGACCACAGAGACTCTAGTCACCAGTGGAAATGACCCAATGTTTGCTTTGGCTAAAAAAGCAAAAAGTTCTACTTTTGTATATGTGGGTTTTCAAAGAGAAGGTTGAGTGTTCTTTTTGGGTCAATTTCCTGATGATTTATTTGTGTTTTTTTACTCATAGGAGGGCATGATGGGCTGAAAGTAATAAGACTGGCAGAATAATAATCTATAAAACAGTCCTTTTTCTATTAACATTTTACCAAGCAAGGTTATAAGTGATTCAGGTTGTTTTGATTTAAAAATAGTCTTCAGCTCGGCCCTGACCGACTTGCTGGGGAGACCTAGCTGATCTGCGAAGAAGTTGTCTGCTCTCACCATCAAAACTGTGAGACTGTCATTCAAAAGTAGACAAGCCATATCAGCATAGAACAAAGCAAAAGTAAACATGTTCCTCGGGTTTTTCATTTATGTGGGAAGTGTTCGTGTTTGGAGCTTACTTTGAGGGTTATTTTTATTTCAGGGGCAGGTTCCCTCTGACTGCGGATTCTGTTTGTTATTTTGACACTTGCGCTGGGGCCACAGGCTGGAACCCAGTCCTGCATATGTGGCTTCGTCAGCATGACGTGACATCGTGATTAACAGTGACACAGACCTCAGGGTTTCCAATGACTGGTCGCCCCTTAAAAGCCCATGTGGTATGAGTTAAGTGGAAGGGAAATACATTTACTTCTTTTCAAAACTGTCATTCTGTCCAAGGCCTAAAAAGTACTAATATTGTCTTTAAATGAGGTAGCATTGACTTGGAATGGTTCTTGGGCGGAAGAGGGAGGCAGCAGCAGAGGGGAGGAGGGAGGAGTGCACTTGGCCTCAGTGGATCCCTTCACCTGGAGTCTGGGTCCCAAAGGACAGAGCAGCAGGAATGGCTGCTGCTGTGATCCTGGTGACACGGGCCGAACGTCCCAGTTCTCTCTCTGAAGGTGCTTTCCCAGAGACCCACGTGGGAGCCCGTGAGTCAGAGCACGGCTGTGGTTTGAGGAGGACGGAGAGCTCCAAGCCAGCCTTTCCCCCATAACAAACAGACGAAAAGAACAAGGACGTGCAACTCGGACAGGCTCTCAGGGAAGGTGGCCTGCTTTGAGGCCGAGTGGTCTTCACAGGCTGGGCTCCCTCAGGCCCCTCTGTCCCACCTGACCCTCCCAGTGCTGTTTCCCACCCGGTTAGCTTGACCCACGGGTCCCAAAGCTCTTTCAGAGCTGTGTCTACAAACTGGGAGTTAGAGAGCAGGTGCCAGCCCTGACATTTTGGGAACCTTCACTGGAACTTTCTGACGAGTTTAACTGGTGCTAATGATGTGCTTTTCCTTTATGCTGTGGTCTTTATTTTTGTTTTGTTTGTTTGGGGTTCGTTGTTGTTTGGGAGACTCTCCCTATGTAGCCCAGGCTGGCCTCTAATTTGTGGCTATCTTCTTGCCTTAGCCTCTCACGTGCTGCGATTATAGGGGTGAGCTCTTGTGACCAGCTGAACTGTGTTGGTTTTTTCTTTGTTTATTTTTTAAGTTAGTGTACACAGTAATGGGCTCATCATGGCATTCATACGTAATTTGTTTTGGTTGATCCTTGTCCCCCATCCCTACCCCTTCCCCCAACAGTGCTCTTTCTTCTGTGTCCCAGTGACCCAGCGACATCTCAGAGTAACCAAAGACACTCCTGGGAACTTTACCCCATCTTGTCAGAACCGTCACCTTGGTAAAGCTTGAAGTCCAAGTACTGGGAGGATTGGAATCCTTGGTGATTGTATTCATTTCCTCCTCGACCCTCACGTTTGCTAAAACACAAAGTTAGGATGTGTGTTCTCTAATTTGGTGCCTGGTTATTCTAGATTCCCAAGTCGATGACCATGTGTGCAGAGAAGTGTAGCTCGTCTGGTGCAGGTGGTCGCTTAGTCCTATTCCAAGACACATGGAAAGATTCACCACAGTTGACTCCTGACAGGCTGCTGTTCCCAAGGTACCCAGGCACCAGGCAACCAAACACCCAGGTCCCAGGCACCCAGACACCAAGCCCAAGGCACCCAGGTCCCAGGCACCAGGCACCAGGCAGGCACCCAGACACCCAGGTACCCAGGCACCAGGCACCAGGAAGGCACCCAAGACCCAGGTCCCAGGTACCCAGGGATCAAAGCACCCGGGCACCCAGGCATCAAGCCCACTGA
The DNA here is from genome assembly GCA_004024765.1 of Zapus hudsonius. Taxonomy (NCBI): domain Eukaryota; kingdom Metazoa; phylum Chordata; class Mammalia; order Rodentia; family Dipodidae; genus Zapus; species Zapus hudsonius. The sequence goes on from PVHP010004295.1 coordinate 48,716, forward strand.
GTAGACATGGAATTAACCTTGAGTCCTGACCAGCAGTTCTGAGAAGTCACCTCATGTCTTGCCTTGATGCAGGCAGTGCCGACTTCTAGACACGGCTGGTTCGCCTGGTTCAGGGAACACACCCCAGATCCACATGGAGTCCCACAGTTAGAACAGCACCAGGCAGGCCTCAGTCATAGAGACAGTGAACGGTATGATCAGGCCAGTGTCTAAAGCACTCTGGCCAAGGCTGTGGACTGTCCTCTGAAGACCCAGGAGGTGAGCCTGTGACCTGAAGCCCCCTGAGCCACTAGAATGAGGGGTGCTCAGGATGTAGGTCTGGGGTACATGTGGCCCTGAGGGCAGGTGTGTTCTGTGGTGACAGGGGTCTCTTCAGTAGGTGGACGGAGTTTTCAGAAGAAGCTCCTGGGACCTCGGGGAGGGAGACAGCCTCTCTCTCACTCCTGGCTTTGTCCTGGCTTGCTTCCTGCGCTGTGACCACCCCTCCCTTCTCTGACCCTTAGATCAGCTTCATGTGGGTTGCAGACAGTAGACAGGCTCTGCCATTCACCCACCAATCGCGCTTCTGGGACTCGGTTTCTTCATAATAGTGGAGGATCCATGAGTTGTCATCAACCTAAGGAGTGTGGAGGCTTTCGCTCTGCATGCTGGGAGAGCCCTAGATCCTGCCGAAGGCTGTCTCCCGTACTCCACTGAACTTTCTGGGGTGTCACTGTCCTGTTTAACTGGTGTCATGGGATGGTCTGTTGAGGGACTGTATAAAGGACAAGTGAATAGGGGAAGTCAAAGGTCAATGTCCACTAGTGGACATCTCTAAGTAGGACAGCATTGCTCCTCCATCCCTCTGTTTATAGAACCACACAAAGAAAACTCTGCAACAGTTTAAGGGGACATTCACCACGCTGCCCATTTTTGGTTTTGTTGCTATTTGGAAGCAGGGTCTTGCCATGTTGCCCAGGCTGGCCTCAAGCTTGAGACCCTCCTGCCTCAGCCTCCAAAGTGCTGAAATGATAGGTCTCACTCATGCCATGAGTCAGCTTTCCAGGAGAGGAATGGAGGTTTGGAGAGTTGAATCTGGGCACCTTCCTGGGTCAGCAAGCTGGAAGGCAGGCGTGAAGGCCATGCTGGGTGGTAACATGGCATCTTCTGTATTAACAAGATCCTCAATGTCATTTTCACCACATCCTGTTAGAGAACACAAGGGCAGAGGTCACTGGTGTCAGTGACAAAGAGAAATGCTTGTCCAGACAAGGAGCTCCTGCCCTTGTTTCTCCCTGACCTTCCTGTCTCTCTTCTCAAGTAAAACCATAGGAACTGCGCCTGGTTGTTTGATTTCCAGAGGGGAACACTCATGCCCCACGTTAACTGCTGTTAAGGAGCCGTTGCTTCTGTCAGCTGACACCATCACGCTGGCCTGCTTCTGACGTCCCTGTCACACCCCTTCCCCTCCTGCTAGGGAAAGAACTGGTCTGTCAGCAGAACACTGCTCTATGAGGTGCTACGACACAACCCCCACCCTTCACCCCGACCCCTTCTCGCTGAGTAGGCTGGATTTGAACCACTTGCTTAGACGAGGGACTTGAGGGCTTGTCACTTCTGAACCCTCTGGTGCCTTCCACACGTCAATCTTGAGATTTCCTTCAGCAGGTGCCACCCCAAACTGCTAAAACTCTGTCCCCTTTCAGCAGAACCTTACATGGGAGAACAGCTCTCTAACGGGGGACAGCCTGCTGTGCCAAGGGCGTCCATCCGTCTGTGAATAGTGGTCTTGGGCAAATGCCGTGAAGAAGTCCGTGCCATTCATGTGGTCCTGGACGCGGCTGGACCCTTGAGTGGGTGGAGAGCCACTCTCAGCCGCCCCCTGGGCCAGTGCCCGGCTTCCCTGGGCAGTCTTGGGCCTCAGATTCCCGTTTCACAACGTTTGGATGGCGGTGTGTGTGTCATGAGGGACGCTGGGTTCTGTCATGAGGCTCAGAAGACAGATGAAGAATAAGACAATTATTTTTGGAGAGATGTAATGACTGAACTTGGGCTTGATGAGCCCATGGCTGGCTGGCTCAGAGAGCTCGGGTGCCGAGGGAGGAGGGAGAAACTGACACGTAATTCTGATCTTGCCTCTAATCAGCCTCCCTCCAGCAGTGTGTAAGGCCTCCTCTTAGATTACAAAATGTTCTTAATTCAATCACAGAGCTCTCTCAAGGGGCTAGCCTAATTATCATTTCACTCGCCAATGAAAAGCCACATACATATGCTCAGAAATATTACGGAAGGGCTGTACTTCTAGTCCCAAGAAGGAAAGTGTTTGAAAACCACGTGGCGAGCAAGCTCTGATGTGGAAGAGGCAGGAGCGCTGTAAGGAGTGGGGCTGGCTAGAAAGGCTCAGGTGTCCAGGTGCGACTCCCACAGTAAGCCCTGTACTGGGCCTGGGAGTCATGTGACATGACATGACTTTCTCTGGGCTGCAGCAGAAGTGGAGTGAAGTAAGATGTCACTGGCTTTAACGAGGACCTGATCAGAGATGCATGGTGGCGAGCCAGAGTTCTCCGCTGTCTGTCCTTGCTGCGCCAAGTTCCCATAACGCCCCTCGTCTTCCTGCAGCTGGTCTGGCCATCGGTGTCCACTGAAGAGAAGTGTCTAGTCTGGCAGTGATCTGGAGTAGACGGCACTGAACTGTCTTCTGCTTCCCAGGATCCTCGCCAGGAGATGCTGTGTTTCCCAGCACGTTATTGCTTTTCGGGAAGCGCAGATATAAAATTTACCACGAAGCTCCCATTTTGATGGAAATGTTGTTCTATCAGTTATGTCAAGGACATGAAAGAATAATAAATTTCAAGTTCTGAGATTCTCGGGCTGTGGAGCAGTGCCCACCATGATTATGGTGATTTGAACACAGCTTTCACATTCTGTGCAGCAGGCGTGATGAGGAGGGAGGAGGAGATGGAACCCATAGCACTTTCAATGGACCCGAAGCAAAGCTGCCTCGGATTTATAGTAGAAATCTGTCCATCCCTTATGAGGTGGAAACCTTTCCTCCCTAACTGCTCTGTGGTCTGCCTCCCTCTTCACAGTTTTCTTTCCCATAATGTGGAAATCGAGCTGCAGCCAGAGCTTAATTATCTTTATTTGCATAGCCCTCTACCTCCTCAGCACTCATGATATCAAGGTGGTTCTGACACTTCTGGGGGGAGGACACTGCTGCATTCGGGGCAGGGCATCTTCATGCTCACCTGCTTAGTCCCAGAAGTAGGAATGCCCCCTTGCCGTCCTAGTCTAGGGTGATGGTGCCACCCGGGGCACCAGAAGGCTTGTGTGATTTGACTAGAAAGTGGGGAAAGACTGAGTTTATCCAAATGGAACAACAGAGTTACATTTTATAATCATTGAAAACCATTTGTAGATAAAAGTAATTCCATTCTTTCTTTTCTTCTTCTAGGTTCCATGAATGAAAAGTTACCCCAAAGGGAAGGCACAGGAAAAGCAGGTAACTATCTTGAAATAAACTTGGATGATGTATGTAATATCTAATCTGAGCTGTGACTTGACATAACTTCTCAAGCTAGAATTGAAATAGAATCTTATATTATTAAAGAAATTATTAGATCTTTGCTCATTCAGCAAACATGAGTCCAATCCTTCCTGTTGCCAGTCAGTGGTGGGCGCTGGGCACAGCTCAGGCTCTGAGGGGAGCCCAGGTCCTTTCAGGGGCCCTTGCCCCTGGCCTGTGCCAGGACTCCTGTAGGTGAGTCAGGACCACACTAAGTGTGATGAATCCTCGTAGGTGTGTCAGGTCTCAGGTATATTACACTTTTTTCATTATTTGGAAAGCAAAATTTTTCAAGAGATTGCTCAGGATTAAAATATTTTTTTGTATTTTTATTTACTTATTTGCAAGGAGAAAGAGAGGCAGAGAGCAAGTGAGGGAGGGAGAGAGAGGAAGAGAATGTGTACACCAAGACTCTTGACTCTGCAAATGAACTCCAGATGCATGTGCCACTCTGTGCATCTGGCTTTATGTCTTTATGTGGGTCCTGGGGAAAATCAAACCCAGGCCAGCAGGCTTTGCAAGAAAGCAACTTTAACCACTGAGAAATCTCTCCAGCCCAGGACTAAAGATTCTTAAAACCTCATTTTGACCCCAAAGCTTAATGAGAAGTGTCTGCCCATGCAGCGCCATGTTCCCATAAAACTCTTGCCTTCCTGAAGCTGATCTGGCCATCAGTGTCCACTGAAGAGAAATGTCTGGCTGTGTTCTTCCCCAAAGCTCAACGAGGAGTGTCACTTTGTTTTGTTGACAGCTGGAAGGACAGTAGGGTCACAGCTAGCTCAGTCCTGTGGTTGACCCTTGACTTGTCCTCTGACCCTGAACTTAGGTATCAGAATCCCTCAAACAAGCTTGGGTGAATGCAGTGAGGAGAGTCTCAGGTCATCCAAGGACCTAGGGTCTGTGCTGGGAGGATGACCGGGCAGGGGCTTCCTTGAGGTGGTCTCTCCACATGGGAGCCAGTGCATGAGGAAGGGTCTTAGCTGCTCACGCAATCCCATAGACCTCCGTCTTCTTACTCAGTGTCTGGATTCATGCTGCTGTGGACTTCGTCCCCACCCCTATGCCCTTGACCACGGTTTTCCCACCTTTCCCTCACCTGCCCTATGGCAGACACTGGTCCAGTGTGTTAGAAAGGAAGGTGTCCAACTTTCTCTCGTGGGCCATGGTTTGCAGACTCCAGCAATGTCTGGAAGCACAGCCCACTTGTTCAGCATTCCCCCTGGCTTCTGCTTTGTACTGTGCTGTTGTGGGTGGATCTGTGGGGTCTCTTTACAGGTCCGGAGCTCCGTCATGTATGCACACTTACTTAGCTTACTCTCGTGATTGTAGTCTCCTTGCAAATCTTTTCCGTTCTGAATTCAGATGATGCCGCGGCCCCGGCGTTGGAGACTCAACCCCAAGGAGATGAGGAAGGTGAGGAGACCAAGAAGGGGACAGGGTGGGACCCCCAGAGACATGTTCAGGGGCTGGGAAGTGGCACTGTTCCACTCACAATCCAGACACACGGAGAAAGATTCAGCCTGGTCTCCCTCAGGTGTGAATCCAAAAAGCCCAACTCCAACACGAGTGGACAGGTGGCTACCAGGGAGGGTGGGGAGGTGGAGAAAAAAGCTAAATGACACCACACAGGATGAGGACACTCACGTAGGATGGGTGGGCCTCTGGATGGGAAGCATGAGGACAACAATGGTGTAGTGTGGGCTAGAGGATGGCTCAGTGGGCAGAGTGCTTGCCATGTGCACGAAGACCTGAGTTCAGATTCCCAGTACCTACCTGAAGGCCAGGTGTGGTGACATATGCCTGTGATCCCCAGTGGGGAGGTGGAGACAGGCGGATCCCTAGGGCTTGCTGGCTAGCTGGAGTAGCTGAGTCTGTGAGCTGAGGTTCAGGGATAGACCCTGTCTCAGAAATAAACATAAGGCAGAGAGTAATCAAGGAAGACAGACAATGCTATGTCGACCTCTGGCCTTCATGGTCGTGCATACCCACAGGCATGAACGTGTACGCACACACACACATGTGCCAGCAGGGCTTATGTGATGTGTTGGGCAGGCGAGCTTGCTGACTGCCAAGTTGTATTACCGTGTACCTCAGAACATCCGTTTGTACATCTTGAAAATAGACAATAAAAGAAACAAACCCAGAATAGCTTGTGTTTGGCTTTTCCCACATCGCCATGGGCTTTCACCTAGCAGAGCACCGAGATGTTCATCTAATTAATGACAATGTATGAGTTCATACGTGACAATTTGGATGAAATGAAGGTTTATTTCTAAAAAATGTACATCACATCCCATTTTCCTGTTACTACTTTACTTTTTATAGTAGCCATGCCTAGAATGGAATGCCTGGTTTTACGTTTAATATATTGTCCAAGACATGGGCTGTGTGCTCAGGTCAAACGGATCAGGGCTTGCGTAACGTGGTGGACGGATGCGCATGGGACGTTACGAAAGACTGGCACCCAGGGCTCCGTCAGGCGACAGTGACGCATATCCACTGGGCTGTGCAGCACCCCCTCCTCAGGGTTGGCAGGCCCCAGGTCCGCATGCAGAGCTTCCTTTCTGGGGTCCCCTGGATGGCGCCGGAAGAGGGTTCAAAGCTGAGCGGTTTATAATCTGGGTTTGGGAGCCAACAGTGGTCCCGTTGGATGAGCAGTAGGACTATAATGGTGTTTCCCTGAATAGTCTGTGCAAAAATTATATTCCACATGTTTTGTTTTGTGTTGTATCTCTGAATTGTATAAAAACTTGCGTACTGTATGAATAACTGAATGGATTTGTGACTGGCTTAGTCCCTTCCTCCTCCTCTTGCTCCCTTCTCCCTCTCTTGTTTCTTGTTTACTGGGAAAGTGCTTCCCCCTTGGCTGTACCCCAGCTCCCACTGGGCTGCTTTAGAACACCTGGGACCTAGATCCAAACAGCTTTTAGTTACACGTTTGGGTTAAGAAAATACATTTAAAAACGCTATTGTATCCTCGTTTCTTGGGCCACTATTTCTTTTAAAGGAATACCGTACACGCTCACTTATTTCTTGGGCCGGGGAGGCTTTGAGGTCAGCCACGGAAGTCTTTACTGGGGGAACTTCATGCTTTCTGATGAAGTAAAACTTCCGCCCATCCTTTGGTCCTACCTAGATATTGCATCACGATATCCAACCCTTTGGACTGAGCAGGTGAAGAGTCGGCAGAACAAGACCACTAAGAATTCGGGTAAGCGGGGACCCATGTCACTCTAGTGTCGCTCCGCAAGGGAGACGGAAGTCACTTTCACCCGGAAGTTTCATGCTGGTGTCTCCTTTTGGGTACCAGGCTGTGAAAGAAGTTCTCATAACTTGGGCACCAGAATGAGTCTAGTTTTGTCATTTTATTACGTTTTCTAAATTTCTGAAGGATCTCTATGGGTGCCCAGGGACTGTGGTTTTGGGTACAGAATGGAGCTGCCTGCAAGGGAGCACTTCCCTTGACACGGCTTCAGAGACGTCAGACACGTGACTGACTTCGTTTAAAGTTCTCCAAGTGGTCTATGGATTGTATTTGCTACAAAGCAGTGTTTGACAGAGTGTCACCCTTTAAAACAGATGATTGTGACATTCTGCAGACACATGTCTCCTGTCTCTGGTTGGGGATGTTGGTATCAGAGGGGACAGCTCCGTCTGCAGGTCCCATTGGTACTCCAGAGGTGGTTGTCCGTGTGTGTCCCCTGGTCTTTACAAAGGTAGAGTCCAAGTCTCCACTGAAGGGACACTTTCCTAGGCATAGTAGGTAGAGGCCACGGAAGGTCAGCACTGGTGACCGTGGGCATTTCCCATGAGTCCCCTGAGCGGGCAGATGAGAGAAGTCACTCACAGAGGCCATGGGGCACAGAACACTGCTCTGTGGCTGGGCTCTTTTCAAGGTGCGTCTTTCCTTCCACTTCCCAGAGGGTCCCGTGGTGCCCACCACACACCTCCGTAGGCACACACAGGGACACACACACTCCCACGCAGCCCCTGACGGAAGGCTGGTCTGGTGGTCATGTCTCAAAGCCCCCGGCAGAGCCTGTGTGGGAGTGCTTGCTGACTCAGCACAGGTTTGTGACAAGTGGCAGGATGGAGTGTAGAAGGGCTCCTGTGGTGCGAAGGCCCCTCGTGACTCCCTCATTCCTTCAGCTTCCTTCGGCCCCTGGTTCTGTATTGCTGGGCCTCTCCTTATCTCTGGTGGTCACTGTTCCCCTGACCTTTTCAGCAGACCTGAGAAAGGGGAGAATGCGAAGGTTTTACCACAAGATACATGTTGTGCAAACGGCAGGAAATTGAAAGCAGATTTATAGATTGTTAATTGTTTCTTAGAAATAATTACTGTGGACAAGTTCCCTAGTGTAGAAAAGTATTCGCCTATCTGCTGCTTCCATCGGGACCTCAGAAACTGAGTTTTGTTCAACTGTGTCATCATTTCCCCAGAGTTATCGGGTCTGTCAGTGTATGGGAAAGTGAAGGAAAGCACCCAGCAGGTTCCTAGAGGGTCTCCCAGCTTGGGGAAGAAGCGGTGTGGTGGCTCCTCGGCTGTTATAAACGCCGTGAGCAGAAGCGTGTATTTTAAGCACAGTAATTGCCAGTAGGAAGGGTTTCAGGCTTGGACAGATCAAGCAAGCACCCTGTCAGCTGTGAGAACAACGGCTTCATCTCAGCACTTGGCAGATGTGTGAGCTGCGGAGCGCCTGCCAGCCATCACCAATCCTCAACAACGGAAGCTTTTGGTGCGTAGGGGACTGAAAATAATGTCTGAGGAACCTCCACTGCGCATAACTCAGCTTATGTTAGATTTTGATTGAAATCTGTATATAAGTAGAATTCAAAGTGATGACATCGAGTTGATCTGTGGACCTGGGGCATGGAATTATTCCATTTTATTTGTATTTAGTGCCTGCTGCCCAGGGATAGCTTCTTTTTTAAAAAGAAATTATTTATTTATTTGCAAGCAGAGAGAAACTCAGAAAGAGACACAGAGAGAATGGTTGCACCAGGGCCTCCAGCCACTGCAAACAAACTCCATATGCATGCACCACTTTGTGCATCGGGCTTTACGTGGGTGTTGGGGAATGGAACCCAGGTCCTTAGGCTTTGTAGACAAGTACTTTAACCACTTAGCCATCTCTCCAGCCACCAATATCTTCTTTTTAAAGGTCAAAAATTTCATACCTAGCTGGTGTGTTGGGACATTAAAGATAGTAGTTAACACACTAAGTTTTTGCAATGAATTGACAAACACTCAGGATGTAGCGGCCATTGCTGTTATTGAAGTGTCAAAATCAGAGGCATTTTATGTATGTTTATTTCCTGTTGTTCAAAGCACTTTTACTTATAATCATCTTTGGTAGGTGACGATACATTTATTTAACGTACACTTAAGGGCTGGATGTAACTTTGAGGTAGAGTGCTCGCAAGCCTCTGGGTTGGATCCCCAGCACTGCAAAATAGCAATTTGTGTCTCACTTACTACTTTGCTTTGAAAAAATCCACCTAGTTTGTTTCTACTTTCCTGTTAGCTTATGGAAAAGGCCAAATTAGAAGCGCATGGCTTCTTTTCTCTCTGATGTTTTCTTTATATGAACTAAAAGCAGCATTTCACCATGAGTTTGTACTTAAATAATAATATATTACTCGTGGTGGCTAATCCGTAGGACTTGGTGGCGTGCGTGGTAGCACACGGTGAATACAAGCACGTAGGCATAGATGTGCTAAAGACACATTTTTGGGACCCAGAATTATGGCAGGTTTTCAGGAGGTCATTTTTTGCAAAGAAAACATGTGTCCACGTCTATGAAAATCTCACAGAGCAACTCTTCAAGAACTATGTGTGAGTCTGAGGGGATGGTCCTCAGATAAGTGTGAGAAGGACCTGAGAGGGTCTGAGACCACCCGAGTTCTGCTCTTCAGGACCCTTTAACAAGCTGTGGCTATGGACATTTGTAACCCCGGTCCTCAGGGGATGAAACTGAAAGAATCCGCTCCTCCTTCCGGTCTCCTTCGCCGAAGGCTCTGGAGTCTTCTCAGAGCTTCTCTGGAGCAGTCGAGGAGCGGACGCAGCCGAGCCTTGCCGCGTGGAAGCCGGAGCCGCACTTCCCGGGTGGGCGCCCCGGCCAGCCGGACCCCTCAGATGCCAGCTGCACCCAGGCCAGCACCTGCAGCTCAGCCACCAGCAGCTGCAGTGGCCCATCCGCAGTTGGCAGCCGGGTGTGTTGGCCCAGGTGGCCTCCACTGCCGCTGGGGTAGCTGCGGGCTCTGCAGTGGGGCACACGGTGGGCATGCCACCCCTGGGGGCTCCAGTAGAGGTGGCAGTGCTGAGCCTGCACAGCCCCAGGGAGCCAGGCCAGCAGAGCAGCAGCCTTGCTTCTTTGAGATCCAACAGTTCCTGGAGGGCGCCCAGAACCAGTCTGACCTAAGCTCTGTGAGGTGCCCAAACAGCGCAGAATAGCAAATGGATGAATCCAAGAAGAGGTTCCACCTGAAGACGTGGAACATCCGCTTTGACCAAGTTGCTTTTAGCATAAAAATGGAATTTTACTGAAAGTGTCAAACTCTTAAGTTATAATTCTGTATTAACAGCTCCATTGCTTCAGAGGGGCCATGGAAAAGTGTTCTGACTGTACAGAATTGGCTGAGATGTATCATTTGGGCCGGGCAAGTGTTGTGTGGCCTCCTGAATCAGCTGTGATGTTTTGGGGCTAATTAGCAATAAAGTGATTTGTTTCCACCCCCAAAAAAGAAAGACTCCCTGGGACTAGCTGGGCAAAACTGGCTCGCTCTCTCTCTCTCTCTCTCTCTCTCTCTCTCATACACACACACACACATACAAATACACTGCACAAAGACACACACATGAATACACTGCACACACAAATACACTGCAACATATATTCTACACACACACACGAATACTGCACTGCATATTCTTCATACACTCACTTTGGACATTTCCTTCCTTGGTCTAGGGACAGACCTGCTGTAGTAACCAGACAGCAAGACCAAGTGACAGTGTGCACTTCAAGATAGAAAAGAACTGGCACAGGAGTAGCTGTCCACCCTGAGGAAGGGCACTGGGCCAGTGGGCTCCTCATCTACCTCGGTCACCTCAAAGTTCCCTGAGTCAGGGCATCCATCCAGGAGCTCCTAGACGGTGACCACCTGGAGGACATGGGGGCTCCACAGCCAGCCCCCAAGTCCCGCTTGGCCACAGGTGATGACGATGACTAACCCCTTGTCCATTGTCCTGCATGGAAGAGGAAGTGGGGTCCCTCCTAGCAAGCATGTGGGCTGGGAGGACCGAGCTTCCTATTCCCCCTGGGTCCCGGGATCACATCTGTGTGTATCGTGCAAACCTTAGGTGGTCTCACTTCCACTGGGGAAAAACAGAACCCATGGGGTTGGTTAGAGACACGGTCTTTTCAAAAGAGGGCCAGTCTAGATTCAGGCTCCCAAGACTCTTGGATGGCAACCTCTGAGCAGGCCCAAGCCCCATTCAGGGCAGGGGGAGTGGTCTCCCCTCAGTGACCTGGCTGCTTTTGCAGAGGATGATGCCTGGCTGAACTCACTTCTGGAGGGAGCCAGAACCCTTGGCATCCATTCTGCTTGCTCTGCAGGAACAGGTCCCTCTCTGCAGCCTCCAGAGCCTCGGGGCATGAAGAGCAATGTTGCAGCCGCAGGGCCAGCCGGCCAGCCGGGTGAGCTCTCAGAGCTGGACGTGCTGAGCTGAGCTTGCAGCCTCTGGGGCAGGTGCCCCGTGCAGACAGGCTTCTGGAGGGACTCTGTGCTGGGCGGTGACAGCAACCCTTGGCTGCCTGGAGTTCCATCTCCCTGTCCAGTCGTCTACTCTGCCCATTCCCGCATGGACATGGAAGTTTTCCACAGGACACTGCCATGCCAGGAGGGGTCGTGTGGACCTTGAGTCCACTACCCCAGGGTCAACACATCCAGGGGCTCTCCTCTGTTGGCTCTGAGACATGGTGTCGGTCTGGCTACTCTCCATGCCCAGGCCAACCTGCTGATGCTCCTGACCATGGCTGCTTCAGGTAGACTTCTGGAGCCCTTGGGAGAGAACCCTCTGCAGGGCTACAGGTATTCATCTGGGGCATGGAGGGTGCTCACCGTCCCCGTTCCTAACTCAGGGACAGGTGCAGAGTGTCCTGTGTGCCCGAGGGGTCCCCTCCCAGGTGGGGATGTAAGTCTCCCACCACCTGGTCCTCACCTGCAGGCCCCTGCAGGGCCGGCCTGGCAGCCCTTGTTGCCCTGGCTGCTGAGTTCCTTCCTATCCCAGCCAGGGGTGGCCTGGCAGGGAGTGGAGGTCTGGGCCGGGGTGTGTTAGTGCCTTGTTTATTTTAAATCCAGAGCTGGCGACGCATAGTGTCTGTTTTCTCTCTCCCTCCCTGGCTGGCTTTTCCAACAGCACCAGAGTTCCTGAGGACCTCCCGGGAGAGTGTTCCCTGTGCTGGGCCTCGCTGGCCTGCTGCAGCCCACTGGGCTCGAGCCTGCCTTCTGGCCTCCCTCGGGCTTCACCAGCCTTTTATTGCATTGTCTCTTGAGATTCTGCTCATGAGCTGGAGAAAATAGAGGCCCGGGTTGTGTCAGCTGTGAACTCCACATCCCACTGGGAGAACACTGTCTCCCTTGCTCAGCCCTTAAACACTACTCTGGCTCATGTCCACGAAGCTATCCTTGATGGCCAGCATGTCCTGTGGTTTTATGGGACCCCCTCAGTGGAAATATTTTCTGCTTTATTCGGAGTTGATAAGTTTTGTTTTATTGCACATATTAAAATTAATGCCAAAAGATAATTATCTTTTAATTCTACTTTAAATCATGCTAAATTGCATTCCCTTGGGGGAAATAAGACAAATTATATTTTCTTTTATCATTTCTAAGTTTTCCCTTTTCATTCCGTTTTTTTAAACAGAACATCATAAACCATCAAAATACCAATTAGACTCTTAAGTTATAAAGTTTTGGTCATTTGAAGAGATTAAAATCCATAAATCACATAGTCCCTCTTAAGTGTGTGGACTGTAAAAATGTATGATTTACTAACACTCATTATCCTACCTAAAGTGCACATGACCAAGCTGGTTTAGTCTTCCTGACTGTGCAAAGCATTTCACTCAATCGCCTTTAATTGTCAGTCTTCAGTACTCAATCACACTGTGGTTAGACAATCAGAAAACAGTAGTTCAGGTTCAGAAAGCACACGAACAGCAAGGAAAGCAAGCCAATGACATCAACGCTGGCTGAGCGCGCGCACCACCCAGCTCCATGCAAAGGACATTGGACTGAGTTCTCGGAGCAGAAATGAGGTTCAGCACTGGTCCAGGGATGTCACAGGAGACCCCCCTGTGGAGCCAGAGCTACTTTACAGAAAGTATGTGGTGTTGGCTGTGCATTGGCCCGGGACTTCAGGTTTCCTTATACTCTAACCTCAACCTTAAAATAATGCTGCAAACCTGCAGCCACTTGTCTCAAGGGAAAGCACACATCTTTGAATCCTAAGGAGACGTGATGGTTAACTTCTGCTGGCAGCTTGGTCAGATCAGGAACCCAGTGAGAGACGTACCTCTTAGGCATTTCTAGGGAGGATTTCCTCCAGAGTCAGCAGCCCTTCCAGTGGCAGCCTATGTATAAGGACGTTCCAGGAAGTTCGCTGCAGGGCTGCCCTTGGTCCTTGCTGGGCAGTGAATCTCTCCTCGGCTGACAATGGAACCCAGCTTCCTTGGCCTGCCAATGTGGGCTGAAGGCCAGTTCTCCAGGGGGTCCTCCAGGCCTTCGGTGCTAGATTGGAACTGCTGAGGCACCGAGCCTCGTGGACTGAGCAGTCCACAGGTCATGTTCTGACAAACAGTGTGCTGGGCAGAAAATCCTTGGATGAAGGAAGGGCTAGGACTTGCCTGTGAGAACTGGGTGAGAGGCAGTGCTTATAACGGGCCAGGCTCTGTCTGCTTCTTCCTCGTCTGGCTTGGAGAGGTCATCCTGACCACAGGTGGGGATAGCGGAGTGGCCAAGGTACACTGGAAAGTCCTGTGGCCAGAAAATGGTCTTTTCTACACAGAGGGAGTTCAGTGGACTGAGCAGACTGTGGCTTGTGTGTGTCCCTTCCCCCAGCCAGTCTTCCTCCCAACAAGAACGATGACCGCTGTTGTTCAGCGCCCGCTTGCTGTCAGAAGTGGGAGGTGACCTGCCTCTCACTTGGTCAAACCTGCAGTTGACCTGCTGGTTGTGATGAGGTTGACCCACAGGACAGTCCCAGGGCTCAGTCCCACTGGGTCATCCATGTCCAGTCAGCACATAGGAAGTGACCTGACTTCCAGGTATGTCTTAGCTCAGTGCCCGAGAGCGCAAGGACCAGAACCTCTGAGAATTCTGTGTGTGTGTCTGTAATCCCAGCCGTGGGGAGGTGGAGATAGGAGGATCCCCACCCCTGCCTGCTCTAGCAGACTGTGAGTTCCCAATTCAGTGAGAGACCCTGTTTCATAAAAATATGGAGGAGTGATAGAAGACACCAGCATTTTCCTTTGGGCTCCACGCGCATGGGTACACATGGACATATTCACACATATACACCCACACACATGAACACAGAGACATGAACACCACACACACCAAAAAAGTAAAACTCATCATGCTTACCCTCCTCCTTTGTGAAGTTGACCTGACCCTCGAGAGTAGAATTTGGACTCATCCTACTGGTCAGTGTGCTGCCTTCCCCTCTCACCTCGAAGGTTGGCTTTGCTTGAGCTCATGAGGCAGAACAAATACAGCATCCACAAGTGTGAGTGCGAAAATGGCAGGCAGTGTTCCTTATAAAAGCGAATCCTGCGTGGGGCGTCCATGCACACACTAGAAGTGATTCTTGTTCCTCTGAAACTCGTTCAGCCTGGCATGTGGTTTGTGTCTGACAGCGCTGTTGTCAACAAGCACAAGACCTTTGTTTGGCTAAGTTTTCTTCAGGGAAAAACTTCCTGAACTTTCATCAAAGGCAAATTTTAATATTGTGTATTCGTCTGATTTGGCTGCCATAATGTGATTCCATAGAGTCTCACAGTCCTGGGGGATGAGGTCCGGGCTACAGGCTGGTTTCTCCGGATTTCAGAGGTCTTCCTCTCTGCATCCTCACGTGTATGTACTGTGCTTTCCTCAATCACCCTCCACCTGAGTTTTTGAGACAGGGTCTCTTACTGGACCCAGAGCTCACTCATCAGGCTGGTTTGTCTAAGCAGGGATCCTCCTGCCTCTGCTTCTTCAGTGCTAAGATTACCGTGTTAGAATTTTACATGGGTGCTGAGGGTCCAAACTCATGTCATCATGCTTGCGTGGCAAACACTTTATCCACTGAGCCATCTCTTTAGCCCCTGTTTAATTGCTAATCAACTTGAAAGTCCCTGTCCCAAACTCCATCATATCCCTTTAGCCTTGTGTGTGAGTGACATGGATTATGGGTGTGTGTGTTTGAGTCCATGGCAAACAGAATAGAACCATCCCATCCCTTCCTCCTGAACACACCTGAGGCCCATGTGTCTTCTGAAAAGTCCCCGATGTGAGAGTAAGTCAGTGACGAAAGGGGCACTCATCACAGCCATTGGGGTGATTTCATGTGATCTTTTGTACATTCTGGTATATCAAATGTTGGTAACGCTGAAGTGAGAATTTCTTCGTTTTCACCCTGGTTTCCATGGCCACGGGTGTTTTGTATGAAACGGTGACTCTTGCTGTTTTCATGAAAACCAGCCAAGGATGGTTAAAATTAACTAATACAATTCATGTGTTCTAGGACAGCACTTCTGCCAAGAGGGTGCTTCTTTTCCAAGGTCTGCTGTGCCCCTGGGCACATCCTCCAATGTGGAGACAGGGCTGTGCAGCTCGTGTGGTGTGGGTTGCTCCCCGACCCCATGCACACGCACAGGCTATGCAGCTCTTAGAGTTTTGCAGTCCATCCTTAAGCAATATGCTTTCAATCTCTACGTTTGTGGATTTAATGTTCTTTGTAAACTGAAATTTTTAACCAAGCTGGAAAGCATCAAAGAACTCTCCAGCTTTCATTATTATTAATGTTTCATCACCTCTAACACAGTTAGTGTGCAAGTTTGCTGTGTGTGGCTGGCATGTCCAGTCACCATGGAAGAGGCACACTGCTGCTGAGAGATGCATTATGGGAAGGCGGACAGGGTGGCAGCAAGGAGGGAACAGGACCTTCATTCACAGTGAAATCCTGAGTGGGGACTCTGTTCCTCATTCTGGTGCTTTTCTGCCCACCACTGCCTGAACTCAGCTCGAGAAGTGAGCTAGCTCCCCAAGATCCATGACACCCCAGCACCCTCTGACCACCACAACCACATCCCTCACCAAGGTCCACGCCAGCTTTGGGGACCTCTGTGTGGAATGACACTGTAGTTTATTTCCTATATGTTTTATCATGTAGGCAGCTGTAGCTTTCTAGAACATTGTGCAGTGAGAAGTATTACCACAGACCTTATTTGTAGCTAAAAGGCACTGTTTTCTTTTGTTTGGAAACTTGGACATAAATTGTTTTATTTTCTGTTTTGGTGTGACTGTGATTCAGGAAACAAAAAGATGCTGTATTTTAGAAGTCATTTTTTAAAACTAACCCTAAAAATAAAATAGAGTATTTCCTTTAAAGTCCTTGCTTGGTTGGAAGTGAGATTTTAGCAGCTCCTATTTTCCACCTTAAAAGTATTTGCCAATTACTACATTATTTTTCATGAATGTCGACATATTCTATCCAAAGCTGCAGCTTTAATAGTTAAAATAGCAGTGTGCTCCCACCAGTTAATAAACTACTTATGATAGTTATCTGTGCAGTATGTCTTGCCCTACTGTTTAAAAATTAGCATCTTTTATTTCCTGTTTGTGTTTCTTCATGATTTATAAACACATGGCAAAGAACTAGAAGCTTTGGGTTTCTTGCGGCATCTTGTGGAAATTGTAGTCATAGTTTTAGATGTGACCGAGCCAAGATTTAAGGAAGCTTTTGGGGAAATATAGGCAACAGTAAGTAAACCTAGTGCTGGGGTCCCGGTTAGACCCAAGAGCAGTGGCGAGGACAGTGGCCGCCCCACCGAGAACAAGTGGCCACCCAGGCTGATACTGGACTTAACCGTTGTATTCCTCTCTGTGGGAGTGATGTTAATTATTCCCTATACATTGCATCTTGCAGGCAGCTTTAGCTTTCTAGAACGTTGTGCAGCAAGCAGTCTTACCACAGACCTTGCCACTGGCCTCCAACTCATGGCAAGCCTCCTCCCTCTGCCCCCTGTTAAAGGTGTGCGCCACCACGCCTCGCTTCATGGTGCTTTTCTCAGAACAGACCTTTCCCGTTTTGGGGAGCCCAGCTTAGCAGACTTCTTCTGGTGCTGAGCCTTTCCTGTTGTGTCCGAGAGTCAGCCTGTGCCTCCAGGGAGCCACTGCCAGGGTTGCACTTGACCCTGCTCACCTGGGAAATTTATAAGTGGCCCCAGGGGTCCAGGTACAGAAAATAAGAAGCATACAAATAAATCACTTGTTGGGTGTAAGTCATTAAGAAATGTTCTATAAACCAACTCTTCGATAGATGTATAATTTTATCATTTCTTTATGAGGAAAACAAATTTGCATGCTAATGAGACAGATGTCTCTGTTGGTTTTTGCAGAAAGAACAAATTAATTGCAGATGTCCCCCAACATCGTTCAGTTGACTGACTTTGTGGTTTAGAATTGCTAGTGCTGAGAGCATGGCGCACACAGGTGCGGGCACAACACGGTCGAGAATGTTTAAGATAATTTCAGAACCAGTGGAAACTTCGTCCTAATCCCGAGGCAAAATTCATAGGATGATTTTCTTTATGAAATGCAAGTCAGTCACTAAACATCCATATTTATTTATTATTTATTTAGTTAAACTAGTTAGCAGAAAGGAGGGGAGGGGAAAGGGCAGGGCGTCTTGCCACTACAAATGTATTCCAGGTGCATGTGCCATTTGTGTTTGGCTTTCCAGGGGCACTGGGGACTTGAACCTGGGCCATCAGTCTTTGCATGCAAGTGCCCTTAACCAGTGATCCATCTCTCCAGCCTCAAAGAGCACGTTTTAAAGCCAACCCTTCTGACACAACGCAACGCAAAGACATAGTCATTGGATACTTACATGTTGAGGAATAAGTGGGAAAACGCTGCCTTTGCTTTCCACAATTACCCCCTCGCGTTTCCATAAGAGCAGACAACTTTATCAACAGACAGCGCTGCAGTTTGTAACAGACAGTGGGCCCGCGTGTGAACGGAGGTGTTTCAGGAAGTATTGCTTGGCTTTTTGTGATGAAGCCACGCACGGTGCAAACTGTGCCCATTTTATGTTCTAAACTGCAACAGCGAAGTCCCTCGATGCCACATAGGTGGGCACTTCCAGAAACATCCTGGGTTCATGACCTATTTCATATTGAACAGATTTTTGGGTGTTGTGTGTTCAAAAACTATTGACTGTTGTCCACTTTCTCACAACCTTTAGTCAGTTGTGTAATCCACATGACGTCGTGTGCCAGGTCACATTTAGGCACCAGGCCAGCACTTGTCGCGATGCTGACTGACACCATGAAGGTGACGACACAACAGTGCACACTCTGATACGTTCCTTGACTTGAGATTTCGGCTTCTGGAAGAATCTCGTCTAATCACAGCTGATGCTACCTAGTGATCTCTTCCTAAGATTTGGGCTCCTGGAAAGCCGGACAGAATAGGAACTCGGTGTCCTGCTTCCACCATCCGGTGCCACCAACCTGTTGCAAGTGGCTTATCTTTCCTGAACCTGTCACTGTCTTCATAGTCTGGTAGGATGACACGAGGGGTCATCACGTGGTGTCAGCACATGCTCGTGGCCTGAGGGGACTTGGCTATGTGACCTGCTGGTGTCCGTGTGGTAGTGATGGGAACCCTGAGCGAGAAGCTTCCTGCGTGGTCATGGCTTAGTGCCATGACCTCTGAAGGTGCTGGACCTTCAGAGAACTTAGTCACATCCTCCAGTGAGGCAGCAAGCGAGAGGCTTTGCCGGTGGGAAGAGCTGGGCAAATGCTAGTTTGCATCTGGCTGGAACAGGAGCTGGTGATGATGGCATCACAGGTCCCTCCTGCTCCTCTCCTCTGGGTCTGGCCAGCTCTGCGTCGCTCCCTTGCAAACTGAGCCCGTGCCTTCCCTTCATCTGGAACCAGATGTATGTGACAGAGTCATGGGGCACCACTGTCAAAAGTTTGGGATGAGCTTTCTTTCCGTATGATGACGAAGGGTCTTTAGTGTGAGGATAGTACTTAAGCCCCTCCTTCCTATCCCACAGGAGAGGCACCCAGGGGCCCAGCTAGGACGGTACTTGTGTCCCAGGCTTCACGATTCGCACCAATGTACTGCACCTTAGGACTTTGCAGATGGGTGATGTTTAGGTGTCAACTCAAGAGCCCAAGGTCACAGGCATGAGATCCCAGGGGCACCATGTTCCCTGGTCATGCTAGGCATGGACATGGGGTTGTCAAAATGCTGCCTTTGCATTTTCTTTTCCTCATTTCATTTTTTTCAAAGCCTCTACTGTGGGAGGTGCGATGGCGTCTCCCCACATCGGCTTTGTTTACAATGGATGAAGTCGCTGTCCTTGATGCTGGGACTTCTAAGGTGGATAATATCCTCATTCTTTTTGTAAGGCATCTAAACATAAGATAGGACACTTTCCCTAACTTCCTTTAAACAGCCAGTTTCCTAATTTTACAGAATTTTAAAGGAACAAATTAGTAGTTCCTTGGGCCCATTTAAAGGTCAATTTGGTGTTTGCTTCCCTAATCTCTAAAGATCATGGCTACAGGGCATGCCCCCAAGATGGCAGGCTCAGAGCACTCTCCTGCCCCTCTGAAAAGATGTCAGGAAGCATTGTGGTAGCAGCCAGAAAGAAGCTGGAATTGTGGGGGTCATGACACTGCTGGGCAGCCCTATGGAGGAGGCACGTGTGCCGGGGCCTTGAGAACAGGAAAGGGAGTTCGGAAGCACCGCGGAGAATTAGGATGAATGTGTCGAGGAAGGGAAAGAATGAAGGGAGCCTGGAATTGCAGAACCGTCCCTTTCATCGCTGGTGTGATTGTCACTGGTGGGAAAGCCTGTGGGAGTTCAACATGTGACATCAGAGGCGCAAGATGACACTAGTGAGAGGTTAGGGGAGGAGCCTGTAGTTTGAAGACTCGAAGAATCTTCTGGAAGCTCTGCCTTGGCTTGTATGATGCTTCCTGTTCCCGCTGGGGCCCAGAATCCAAACTTTAGGTTGGAGATGGCTTACTGAGCAACTCTAATTGTAGAGTGTCTTTTCTTTGCCTGTGACCTAATTCTAGAGTTCTCTGGGCCAAGCCTTTTATGCTGTGTTTAATTTCTGGAAATACACTATTCAGTATTATTGAGCCCAGTTATTTAATTTGCCTTTTTAGGAGTGCTCCCGCAGTGTCTGCCCTGGGAGAGCACCAGATTGTGCACGCGTCCACGTTCAGTGGGAGTGTCCACCTCCACCCCTGAGTGTGTGTCCACACCCACATCCTGGCAAGGCCCCGCCTTGTGAGAACCAGGGTTTTCCTCAGTTATGAAGTGCAGCTCGGAGGGGAGGTCTCCCTCAGTCTGTCCCTATGACGCACTGTTGCCATTCCTGCTGTGCGGGTTAAGATGATTGTCATGGTTTGATCCAGGGTCCCCCACAAACAATTGAAAGTGTTCTGATAGATCGATCCTCAGCTGATGGCAGTTTGGGTTTTACAACCTCGATGGAGCTGTGTTGTCAGGGGCGGGCTTATGGGGTTCTAAGCCAGCTTCCCCTTACCAGAGTTTGGCACACCTTCCTGCCGCTGTTTGCAGTGCTGTGGCGGAGGTGATGTCCAGCCCTCTGCTCATGCCATCGTGTTCCCTGCCAGGATGGAGTCTCCCCTCGAGTCCGTAAGCCAAATAAACCCATTCCTCCACAAGCCGCTTTTGTTTGGGTTCTTTCTGGGCAGCAACTAGAAAGCTGACCGCAACAATGATGGCGCTGACCCTGGACTTCAAAGACAAAACTGAAGTCCTCTCTGGGGTCCCACGCCACCAACTGTAAGTACGTGCTGAACGCACAGCTCAGCATCGGAGATCCCACTGTGTCCTTTTGTTAAAGTAAGTTCAGTCTGTACAGACCTCCCTCCCTGCCCTTTCCCCACTCACATCTGCTGTCTCCACAGATCGACTTCTAAAGAGGAAATTCCTCTTGGTTTCCCTTTGGCCTTCTTTGATCATCTTGTACAAGGGTTATGTAATTGAAAAGAGACCCACAAAAGATTCCATGGCTGATGAAGACAGCATGCATAAAATTAAATAGTGTAATCGGTTCTAGAGAAAATCCAAAAGCCCCATTGAGGAATCTGTGATAGGTGAAAACATGGCTCACCCTTTTCAGGGTTATCTGGGGCTGGTCGTTACCTTACCCAGACCTGGGGTCAGAAACCTGGGCTGGAATGAGTAGCCTCAGGGAGAGTCTGATGCCTCTAGCGGCTTCCTGCTGCCTTTGTGCTGCTGGCCATGCCTTGATGAACCTCCAGCTTGTCACCCGTGGTCACCAGGGGGCTGGACACCAGCTCTGTACGAGAGGAGGGTGCTAGACACGGAGTTATCGCAGCCCAGCCTAGCTCCCCCTGTGATCTGCCTTCCTTCCCTGGGCAGGGGTGGGGGTTCCAGAACCCCGAACTTGGCCTACCCTTCCCTTTGGCTCCCACCAGCCCTGTAGCCTGGGCTCTGAAGTGCCGCCTGTCTGGACTTCTTTGACCTCCTCCCATAGGCCTTGCCTGTGTCCTTACTGGCTCCTTCCTCAATGGTCTCGTTGGTTCATTGGAATGCTGGTCTGTTTCCTGGCTTCCTCTTTAGAACTCAAGTTCAGGGAAGGAAGGTGCTGTCTGTGTTGTCATTATGTCCCCAGAGTTGGGCAGAACTTCCCCCCTGGGTGATTTCTTTTTTTTTAATATATATTTATTATCCATAATGAGTTACATTATTTAATGGGCAAACGATGAGTTGTTATCCCCAGTTCCCCAATGCCCCTCTTCCCCATCCCCACTCAGCTGGATATCCTCCTCCGTGGGCCATCTGGATCAGTCCTTGGAGCAGGGGTTCATGGATAGCCTAGTATTCAGCCTGGTTCTCCTGGCCCTAGTATGTTGTTACTCAGGGGCATCATGCCTCCGGATATTCTTCCCCACCACGGCTCTCACAATCTTTCCGCCCCCTCTTCCACTCAGTTCCCTGAGTCGTGGTGGGTGAGTATTAAGGCTGCTTTAATGTTTAATTAAGGCTGTTTTAATGAGCTTAGGGGTCTTTGTGTCGAAAATTGTTGGTTTCTGTCACTCTGGCTTATCCTGTGTTGATTGAATGGCTGTGGCTGTGGGTCCCTTGTTCATCCCATCATTCTCTGCGGGGTTCCATATGGATCCTCCACGATATGGCTGTGGTGGCTCATCTCTTGCCAGGATCTCAGCTATCTGCCTACGGTCAGATGGTAGGATTAGATGGGCCACAGCTCTCTTGCTGCATCCTGAAAAATACAAACACAATCTCCATCAGAGAGTGAGATCAGTATAGGTTAACAAATATACAAAATTCTGGATTACCAAGATTCTATTTTTAGTAGCCTCCCCGTCAATCGCTCCCATAGTGCATCTTTTCTTGGGAGCCCAAGAGTACAGGATCTGGTGCCCATCGCCCGGAATCCCCAGTTTCAGTCAAGGGCTCCCCCTCCCTAAGTGGAATATTTGCCCGAATTTAAAAGCTGTTGATTGTCTACCCCAGGCCCAGGCTCCTCCATTGCACTAGTGCTTCTTTCTTGGTTCGCTCTTCTCTCACAGTAGGAAGTATGGTCAGCCTATTCATGGCCGCAGACTGTGTTTCATGCCAGTGGTCTGTTTACTCCAGCTGTCGTTGTTCAGCTTCCCCTGGCAGCTTGTGTAGTGTCTTCCAGCACTGCACTAACTGCCATCTGGGGGCTGGTTACCATTCCTGACCTTGAAGGGCCTCTCGATGCTGATAGATGGCATTCTGTGGTTTCTTCAGCAACAGGGTTTTGCCTCAGGCCTGGGGAGGGCATTCAAGGGCTTTGACAGAATTCTGTCTTGTTTTTGGAACCTCATGGGTCACTTTGGTCAACAGCTTGGTGAGGGAAGGAACTGGTGGCTGGGACCAGGGGTTGTCAGACTGATCAATTATTCACAGGCTTAGACTCTCTCCCCTACTACTCATGGCCCCTCTTGCCAGTCGACGCCCACTACTTGCTCAATAGGTTACAGTATGCTTGTGAGGATTTTATTATTTTGAACCTAATTTGGTTTAGCCTCATGATTAAGCCATTCCCCTCCCCCCATCCCTTACCCCTCATTCATAACCTCTCGCTTCTTTCTACTAGTCTGCGTAGAGTTTACGGTTATCCTGGTTAAGGACCGCATATGAGGGAGAGTATGCTGCGTTCTATTCTCTGTTCTTTTGAGTGTTCACTTAGTAAGATCTGCTCGAAGTCAGACCATTTTTTCCTAAATTTCGATATGTCATTTTTCCTTTCAGCTGAGTAAAATTCCATCGTGTAAATATACCACAGTTTCGCTGTCCATTCCTCCATGGATGGCCATTTGGGTTGATTCCAATTCTTGGCTATTATGAATTGAGCTGCTATAAATATAGCTGTACAAAAGTTTCTGCATCGAGATGTGACATCTTGCGGGTAGATGCCTAGTAGAGGGATAGCTGGGTCCATTGGTAGTTCTATGTCCATTCTGTCTAGGAGTCTCCATACTGCTTTCCATAGCGGTTGAATGAGTTTGCAATCCCACCAGCAGTGAATGAGGGTTCCTTCCCCC
>PVHP010004296.1:0-71927 GCA_004024765.1 Zapus hudsonius
CTAAAAATAGAATTTCAGTAACAATTAAATATCAAAAAGTGACCATTATAATAAGAATGCAGAAAAAAGATAATAGGAATTTGCTTTGACCTTTTTCTGAAAAATACACAATTATTTTTGTATCATTTTTGCATTTGAGCTATTCACACTATTGATTACCCAAAGAAAGTTTAAAATCAGATTGGTTTCCTCCTAATATTTACATTGCTTTTGTCTTCAAGCATAAAAGTATCTTTTGTATGTGAATTGTTTTATTAAGTAAATATATTCTTAAGAAATGAAAACAAATTTGAATATCCATCTGCCTATTTTTAAATGTGTTGTGCTTTTGTTGTTGAATCATGAGGTTACTGCATATGTATGTCAGATACTAGTCATTCCATATATATATATATGATTTGTTAATATTTTCCATGATTCTCTGTGTTATTATTTTTCTTTTAGTATCTATTGAAGCATAAAAATTTGTTTAAAAAACCGATGACATCTAATCTGTTCTTTTGTTGCTTGTGCTTTCAGACTAGTGTTTAATCCAAGATAACAGATTTGTGCTCGAGCTTTGTAGAAGCAAGTTCAACTTTGGGGTTGATGATCCATTCTTGAAAACTTACATGTGTGGAGTACCATTTTGTAGAGAAAAGATATTCTTTCTCTGTTTGTCTTGGCACCCTTGTCCAAAGTGGACTGACCAAAAAGCTTCCTAAAAATGGATGGGTGTATTTTATGGATTCTCTGTTTACTTCACTTACTGTATCACACTGATGTCAATACTACACAATCCTAATTCCTGTAGCTTGTTAGCAAGTTTTAGAATTCAAAAGTATAAGTTTTTCAAGTTTGCTCATTTTTTTCAAGATTGCTATTATAGTTACCTTTGCACTGGAATTTTCCTGTAACAACTGTTGGCTTCTGGGTACTGCATTATCCACTTCCACAAGTTACTTCTTTCCAAACTCTCTTTTTTAAAAGTATATACACATATATTTAATTAGCTAACAAAGAAGTAGGTTTCCATATGGCTTATTCGTAACAGCTTTAGTTTTCATTAGCCCTCTTCCAGCCCCAAGTCCTGACCACACTTAGATCTTTCCACCCCCAGTATTCTGCTTCTCTGCTAACATATCTACTATCCAATCCCTCTCAGCCCTCACCACTCCTTTCTCCCTTATGGCCCCTTCTAGCTTCCTAGCCTCTCCTACTGACTCTCCAGTTCACATACAAATCTAAACACTTGAAGCTAGAGTCTACCTAGGAGAAAGAACATATGGCATTGGTCTTTCTGAACCTGGTTTAACTTACTTAGTATGATCCTTTCCGGATCCATCCATTTTCCTACAAATTTCATAATTTCATTTCCTTTTGCAGTTGAATAAAGCTCCATTGTGTATATATACCACCGCTTCGTTATTCATTTTTCAGTTGATGGGCACCTACACTGATTCCATGTCCTAGCTACTGTGAATAGAGCAGCAACAAGTATGGCTGAGTAAGTATCTCTATAAACAGTAAAGTGTAGAGTCCTTAGGGTACATGCCCAGAAGTTGTATAGCTGGGTCATATGGTAAGTGTACTAAAATCCCATTGTTGTTCAAGGGAATAAGAAACTGAAAAGGCACTCTCTGAATAGTTTTGGAGGCCAATCTAAAAAAAATGAGCTCAATTAGTGGCATGTAAGGTTTCTGTAGCGCTTTCCTTTTTGTTCTTTTCAGAGTTGACGTCCCTTCTGCTCTGCAGAGCAGGCTCCCCAGCGGCACATCTGCCATGTGGTAAGCTGCCACTGATACAGGCGCTCCAAAGTCAGCAAGCACAAGTCTCTCCTGTTTCCTTTGGATGTATTCCACTGTTGAATAAAGATACGATTGCCTGAAATGATTATCTCTTCATTGGATCCACTGGCTGGAAGAAGCTGGACTCCTTTTTGCCAGGGAATTTTCCCTGAAAATAATACCTCACACTTCCAGACCTGTGTTCCAAGTCGTGTGTGCTTCATGATGTACAGTGTCACCATCTACACTGAAACCAAGTGTCATGCGTGCTTCATTACATACAGTGACATTATCTACAGGGAAACCAAGTCATGTGTGCTGTGTGACATACAGTGTCACCGTCTACATGGAAACCACATCATGTGTGCTGTAATGTACAGTGTCACCATCTACATGGAAAACAATTGAAACACTTTGATTAAAATCTCTGAATTCTAGCAATAATGGAAAACTTTTTATAGGAAATAAGTTCAGCACATGGTGAGTCTTCTTTTTTTGATTTCTTCCTAAGCTTTTGTTAAGGTAATCTACCAAAAATTTTAATTTTGAATATATGTAGCTATCTTTATGCCTAGTACAAAGCATTTCTATTTAGGTTTTTCATGTAAAAAGATTTGTTTGGTGGTTAGTCAAATTTCTATCTTCTACTAGCCAATCATATTTGGAAAAAAATTCCTAAATCTACCATAAAATAAAGTAAATAAATAAATAAAAAGTAAATTTAAAAAGTACTTAATTATATTACTAAACACTGCATGTTCACTAAACAGTAATTTCATGCCCAACTACCAAATCATCCTAAAATACATTTTTGTTTTCTCTAGGTGAAACCTAATTGCCCTAAATTCTTTTTTTTTTTCCTAGGTAAGGTCTTACTCTAGCCCAGGTTGACCTGGAACTTACTCTGTATTTCTAAGCTGGCCTCAAATTCATAGTGATCTTCGTACTTCCCAAAGTGCTGGATTAAAAGCATGAGCCACCATGCCTGGCACTAAATTCTTAATATAAGTTGTGAGCGATACCATTCTTTTTCTCAGAGTCCAAAAGGATTACCTTTCCTATTAATAAAACTAAAAATGGTTTACATATTAAACTGATTTGGGAAATTTATGTATTTTATTATATTCTGTATCTATGAATGTGATCCAACACAAAATTGTAAGCTTACTTAAAACACTATAATTTTTTATGATTTTTTGTAACTTAATTTTGTGGTTCTCATGTGCTTTGTAGATGACAACATGTCTCAATATTAAAAGGTTGCTAGATCAGGGTCATAGTAAATGCTACTTTTCACATCAGGAATTATGTTATCACATTGCTCACTGATAATTAACTTTACTTTCCTCTCAGAAATAGAACCAGTCTTAACACTATGATAGTCTCAATTGACAATTCTTTTCAGTTTTTCAAACATCTTATTTATTTACTTATTTATTTATTTATTTTCCAGGAGCGAGACAGTGAGTGAACCAGGGCCTCTAGCTGCTGCAGACGAACTCCAGATGCATGCACTGCTTTGTGCATCTAGCTTTATGTGGGCACTGGGGAATCAAACGTGGGTCATTAGGCTTTGCAGGTTTCTGAGCCATCTCTCCAACACTCAATTAGTGATTTCCTAGACCCTCACCAAGAGTTCTCAGAGGACAGGGACATAGTGTGCACAGATCAAATCAAAGGACTTCAAGTAGGGCAAGAGATAACAGTTACGGAGTACCTGGAAGACAAACCTGCTCTTACTAATCTTTGTTGAGAGAATTCTAGAAACCTGAGACACATTTCTTCAACAGGCAGGCCATCCTTCCAGACTACTGATTTGCTTTGGGTGTAATCAATTATATTGTCAGATCTGGTCTGGGGCAACTCAATGGAGCAAGCAGCCTAGGACTCAGTGCCAAGCCCTTGTTCTCTCCTGGGCACTGCCTCCCTGTCATCTTGGTGGGCTCTGCCCAGCAGTGTTTGCTTACAGGGCTGGTTATTAGATGACATGTGCATTCCTCCAGTATCACTGGCTTTGCAGATATCCTAGCACTCCCAAGGGAGGGGAAGGTGGCCCATGTCTACTAATAGGAGCCTCTGTACTGAGGGTCAGCATGCTCTATGACCATGAGCACTGGACATCTCACCCTGTCCTCTGTGTTCTCCTACTTCCTTGCTTCTGGCCTCTACCACACTCCTGTGGCTTTGACCTGGTCCTGGCTCGGCCATCTCTTAAACTTCCCTGCTGTCATCACCTGAGCCAAACTGCCCACTTAAACCTCCCGGACACACTTAGTCATTGCTGTTTTGTGGGCTTAGGGGAGGTCTCTTGTAGCAGCTCTCTTATCACCCAGTGTAGTAGGCTCCTCTTACATAGTGCTCTTTGCCTGGCTTAGCCTGTCCATGGTCTCTGGGTCTTACTGAGAGAAAGAAGTTGCTGACACAGTAGTGAATGCAGCCTTGGGGTAGGAGTTGAGTTGTTCCCATTCCACAGCTGCTCCTAGCAGAAAACTCTCACCAGGGAAAGAGTGAACACTATGAGCACTATGATGAGTTACCTGCCAGGGTTCTTTCTCTGTGATATAGGCCTCCTGGCCTGGGAATCAGATCTCAACTAGGTGTTTTAACTTCAGACACACACCCCCACCCTGGCAAGACGTGCCCTGACCTTCTCCGGAAGCTCCTCCAGGGGGATGAAGCGAGCACCCTGTACCTCCCCCACCACACCCAGGGCTCTGACAAAGAGTGGCAGTGAGAAGAAGCAGTTCCACACTCTATGGCCATGCCGGGGAGACATCGTGGTACATGGTCAGAGGAGGAATTGCTGTTCTTTGGGGGTAAATTCTCACTTTGCAGCCACATTTTCTCCACCCCCCTTTTTTCCTTCAGCCTCACATTTGAGTCTCTTGAATTTTTGGCTTTACTGTCTTGTCAGAAAGGAAAGGCTACAGGGAACAGCTGGGCTGGTTTCCCAGAGGATAACCCTTATCAGTTCCAATCCATGCCTATTTCTTGGATGCGAGTGAGTCTTTTTCAGAATATGCCCTTTTTTTGTTCATCTGGTGTAGTATTCACTTTGCCTTCAAAAATTAGGAGGAACTATTCAAATTTATATATTTTTCTGTTTATTTTAATCAAACAACTGATATTCAAAGAGAGAGGCTCAACCAGAATCATATTAAAATGTATCTGAAACATACTATTAAGTGCCAGCCTTGCTGGTGTGGATGTCTGCCTTGGAGATGTGCACTGAATGAAGGAGAGCAGGAAGGAATAGGAGGAGGAGGAGGAGGAGGAAGAGGAGGAGGAAGAGGAGGAGGAGGAAGGAAAATGAGAATGTGTCTTTGGCCAGTCTTACTTTGAGCTTTACCTGTACCTGTGGTAGGCCTCCTGCTTAGGATGGTGCCAATGTAGTCACTTTTGACTGTTGTATTTGTCTTTGTGAACTGCATTCGCTCAAAAGAGAAGTCAAGGGCAACAAGATGATTTGAAGATTTACTGATTTTGTTTGATATCTGCCAAGGAGTGGATGAATGCTGGACTTTGCATTGGTGCATAGGAAACACCCATGATGGTGTTCTAGGGTCCTGCTAGGTTGCAAGGGCTTGGGATCCCTTAAATCTCACCATGACCCGAGGATGCCAGCATCTTTGCTCCCTGCTTTAACGACGGGAGGCTCAGAGAGATACACCCAGGGTCACATGTAATACGCAGCAAGGCCAAGAGGCGACACCGGAGGTTCATACATTATGTCTCCATTATGCCTCATAAATGATGCTTATTTTCTCTCATTGGATCCATTTCTTTTGATTGTATAGTGTATTCTTTATTAAGAAAAGAAAGCACAGGGAATGAGACATACCAAATGGCCACATACATACACTGCACTCTACAGTGGGTGCATCTATGTTCTGGTGTGAAGACCACATGGACCAGATTACAGATTTCTCCTATGAAATTCTAAAATAAATAATAAACAGAAAATCAAACTGATTTTTTACAACCTACTAGGCAGGAAAAAATGATGTTAAGAACCATTTTAAATTTAATTTACTTATAAAGTGCAAATATTCACATTTTGTGCCAAAACATCAATGTTTGCTTACAGGGTAGTATCCCCAACCTAAGTAGCCGGTTATTAGATGACATGTGTGTTCCATCATTTTTCTTCTTGGTGCAAAGGTTTGGAAATAAGAATTTAGATCAGGTAATGTGTAGGGCATGTTGGAATATGTCTGTAATCCCAGCAAGCTTGAAGCAAGCCTGTACTACACAACGAGATTCTGTCTCAAAACAACGATAAGAACAGGAGGACCATATAACTTTGCGAAGGAACAAATGGTGTGTATAATCTTTTGTTGCCGTATCTCTCAAGCATAACTTTCACCAACAAAACATTTAACGAGGCTCTAGCTCAGTTGATAGGATGCTTGTTTAGCATGCACAAAGCTCTTGGTTCAATTCCCAGCACAGTGTGTGCCAGCAGGGGGGAGCACACCTGAAGTCCCAGCACTCCAGAGGTGGAGGCAGGAGATCAGCCATTCAAGGTCATCCTTAGCTACATACAAGTTTGAGGTCAGCTTGGGCTACATGAGATCCTATCTCAAAACAAAACATTACTCAAGGATTACAGCTCAGTGGTGGAATGCTTGCCTAACGTGCATAAATCCTGGGTCCAAGCCCCAACAACATACACACCAAATTATTTAACAATTTTATCCCAAATACATATTTGGTGTAGATGTTGCTGATTCAGTGCCTGTTTCTGACACACCTGAAGCCACCCTTGCGTTAGATAAGGAATTCTTTGCACAGAACTAATCATTCTGTAGACATTTAACATTTGAAGAAACAATAGTTGTACAGTATAGAATGATGTTAAAATTTGTTTTAAACCTCCTCAAATGCCAGCCCGTAATCTCAGTTACAGGGAAAGAAGTTGAAAGAAGTTGGACAGCCTGTGCTCATAAGAAGACTGTCTCAAAACAAAACAACAACAAAAACAATAGTTTAAATGACAAAAAAAAGATTTAAGTGACATTTGAAAAATCCCAAGCATCATCTAAACTTTATTTGAAGACTAGCAGTGTGATTTCAATAGTAGAATAGTATTACTAACCCCCTCCACCTCCCTAGATCTCTTTTCATTATCTCTTGGCTGTTAAAGTGGTTTAGCTGGAGGCCATTGTATGCAAATAGAAAGCCAAGCAGGAGACTCAAACAGTACTGGTAAGAGGCAGTTAGTTATCTGCATGACTTAGAAAATATCTATGTTGATTTTTTTTTATCAACACTCAACTAAAAAATTATATAGAAAATCCAGGGATCCCACAAGAACATATCTGATGTTCCCTAAACCCAATGAAAACTATTTGAAAATGTTAAGACAATTCTGTTACACGGGAAATTTAAAAGGAGAACTGAAGACTCAAGCTAATCCCATCGCACCTCTCACCTCAGAGCTCTCCAGTCTGTCTACATCTGTTGTGGGATAGAAGCTGAATTATACCTGCCATCCAATGGAGTCCTGCCAAGGAGGCCAGTCATTTCTTATAGATGCCAAACATAATACAAAAGCTAAAATCCAAAAATGACCAGAAGGGAATCTAAATGATTCACTGTTTTAAAGCCAACTATTGTGTTTGATTGGTATTGTTTTGAAATTTGAAATGCCTACTTTTTATTGATGGAGGGAAAAATTGTAAATATATCTATTTCATTGCCCCAGTTGGAACTATGAAAAATATCATGCTCATCACCCTTGGCATTTGGTGAGACTAAATATTGGGATGTGCTTTGCTTTCTACTGGAGGATATGAGCCCTGAGATTGTTCCAGAGGTGGGAGAGATCTAGCTTGATAATAAATTGCACTTCAAGAAAGACAAGGGTTTAGAGGAAAACAGCTTTTTACTTTAGCGCAGATGCTAAAAAAATAGATGATAAAAGTTTTCTTTTTTCAGAGATGCCTACCAAGTCTTTTAGTGTTACAATACACATTCACAAAAGGGACTCTAGGACTAAGGTGAGGTTTCAGAGACTTTTAAGGTTCAATGCTAGATTCAGGACTCTGAAACAAATCCATACCATTCTAAGTTAACCTAAAGCTGTGCAAAGAGTTGAACACACTTCAGGGATGGGCTGGAAAGTAGGGGCATTTGCTTTTCAGGTTTTCTTTTAGCAGCTCAAAACAGTTCTCCATGAAAACATTAAGAAGGAAACATGGGCTGGAGAGATGGTCCAGAGGTTAAGGCACTTGCCTCCAGTGCCCAAGGCCCAGGTTCAATTCCCCAGTTCCCACATAAGCCAGACTCACAAGGTGTGGCTCTGGTGCGCTCTCTCTCTCTCTCTCTCTCTCTCTCTCTCTCTCTCTCTCTCTCTCTCTCTCTCTCTCTCCTAGAAAATGAATAAATAAAATATTTTTTAAAAAATAAAGTATTTTTAAAAAAAGACGACAAAATTAAAGAATTTTAATAAGATCCCATTTTTAAAAACCTAGAGGGCAAGAGCTCAGTTTCCTATCACTGAGGATGGATAACTCAACATTCTTTGGAGAACAGCCAGTAGTTTTGCTGGGTGTTGCAGGACTCAGAAAGAGCACCCATCCCATTGGACATCGAAACATTGTTGACCACCTAACATCTTACATACGTGGCTCCATCACAAATAAAGACTTCCATATACTAGGAGGCCATTTTCAGGTTGAACTAATATTTTAGAAAAATCATCACACATTCTAATTTACAGTCTGATTTTACCTTCCATTATAGGCTCATGTTTCCTGGAGGGCACCGAGTCATAACATGGCATCACTTGCTTGGGTTCAATCCTCAGTGGTGTGAGACACTAGAACACTATACTCAGCATGTTATATGCTTCTAATATTTAAAAAATTTAAATGTAGAATATCAGTTTTAAAAGTATTCCAGTTTTTACTATTCATGCAACAACAATAAATTGTGTGTGTACATAGGCATGCATGTAATGTTTAATCTGACAGGGGTTAAGACTGAAAACTGCAAGCATAACTGTTGGAATAACACAGGAAATAATATGCAAGTTATGTAATTATGTCCTGTTATTGATCATATGTTTATATTTGGTCAGACAGCAATAGACCTGAACCAGAGGAGAACTTTCCCCTCTGTAATTTGATTTATTTTCTCTCAAGAAGTTTTTAAAGATCTTCCAACTTTCCTTGGCACTTGGTATGACTGTATCCTTAACTATAAGGGACAACCTAAAAGCAGTAGACAAGTGTCTTTTAAATCTTGGGACATCTCAACCCTATAAATATGTCCCTGGTTGGTGGCTGTCAATTTAGTAGCTTTCACTTGACTGTCAATTTGAATCTGCATCTACTGAGATGAAAAAAAGAGGTATTTGTACCCCAATCATTTTGTATCTTTTCTAGATATTTTTCTTTTCTATAGGGAGACTGTTAAAGCTATATTATGGGCAACATAAAAACAAATGCGATTCTAACTGTCTAGTGCCACCTATTGGCAGTCAAATATATATAGACTTATAATGACGTTCCTCCTACAGAAACAGAAGTGACTTATTTTATGATTTTTTCAGCTGATATGTACATATATATGCTTTATGAAAGTTGTTGTAGTTTAATATTGCTAATGATTAAAATACAACATTTTCTGTTATAGTTTTGTTAGTTTCACAGTGCCTTTAAAGTAATATGTGCAACAACAAACTATTTTTCAATTGTAAAAGAAAAGATCATTGAATACAAGGAAGAAACATGATGTTTAATCCTTGCCTTGAATAGCTATTGTCACCTAACAAAGTGTTCTGGATATGCTTGGTATCTTCTGAAACACGATTTAGAATCTTTTTCCTTAACATTTAATAATTTGAAATAATGAAGTGACTTAAATTCAGTTACTTATCTGTGGTTTAAAAAAATTAATGGGCTACAAATAATGCTGAAACACCTGAATTTCCACATGCAAAAGAATAAAGTTGAACTCCTACCATACACCATGATGATGCTTAACTCAAAATAGGTCAAAAGCCTGAATAAAATGCAGTTTATCTATGCAAAGGAATATTATTCAGTCTTTAAAAGGAAAGAAATTCCGACATATGCTGCAGCACTCATGAACTTTGGGGACATTATGCCTACTGAAATTTGCCAGCCAGGACAAATACAGTGATTCTACTTATGAAAAGTGATCCGGGTTATAGAGATAAAAAGTAGATGCTGCCTGTCCCGGGCTGGGGAGGGACAGACTGGGACACGCTGAGGAGTGGTTACTGTCGTCAAACTGGGGAAAATGGAATGATTCAGGAGTTGAGTGGTGGTAATATTTGCACAATAATGTGAATATGGTGAAACTTTTAAACAGTTCAGGTAGTAAATTCATGTTATGTGTGTCTTGCCACAATTAAAAACATAAATATTTAAAATTGGATCAAACTCTTGAATTCAAGTTCTTAAATTATAGAATTTATCAAATCTTCATGATCATGGATTAGGAAAACATTTCTTAGATCTGACACTGAAAATATAAGCTGTCAAAAAGAGATAAAATGAGCTGGATTAAAATGAGTATTTTTGTTCCCAAGGCTGTTTCTCAGAGAATGAGAGACAACCAGGAGAAGTCATGTCTTAATGACTTGTATCTAGAATATTAAAAAAAAAATAATTCTTACAACTCTGTAAAAATAATTTTAAATTGGAAAATAATTCAAATAGGCATCTATCCAAAGAAGACAAACCAATGACCAACAAGGACCTGGAAATGTTCTCTAGTCACCAGGAAAATGAAGCCTACACCACAGTGAGATTTCAGCTAGACTCACGAACATGGCCATGGCTGGAGAGAGATTGATAAAGCACTTGCTGTGCAGACCTGAGTT
Source organism: Zapus hudsonius (assembly GCA_004024765.1). NCBI lineage: Eukaryota > Metazoa > Chordata > Mammalia > Rodentia > Dipodidae > Zapus > Zapus hudsonius. The sequence continues at coordinate 10,624 of PVHP010004296.1, forward strand.
CAGACCCCCAGTGCCCACATCAAGGCCAAAGAGTGTAGCATGAGTGTCTGGAATCTCTGTGAGCCAATGAGAAGGGAAGCAGAGACAGGAGAATCCTCCAGAAGTTCATGGGCCAGCTAGACTGGCAAATACAGAAAAGAAGAGACCCTGCCTCAAACAAGGTGGAAGACCTGGACTGACACATGAAGTTATCCTCTTACCTCTACATACCTGCCTGAAGTCATACATATGAACACACACACACACACACACACACACACACACACACACACACAAAATAGATAATATCAAGTACCATACAGAGAAAATGAAATGCTGATTGATACATGCCCAGCATGACTTTAAAATGGTGCAACCAGTTTGGAAAACAGTCTAGCAGGTCCTCAAATGGCCCAGAAGTTCTACGTTAAGTGCACAGAAAGTACAAGTCTGCATAAAATGTGCACACAAACACTCATAGCAGCCAAGAAGTAGAAACAACCAAAGGTCTTTGATGAATGGATAAATGTGGCATTATTTATACTAAGGAACATTATGCAGCCATAGAAATAAATGGCATATTGATGCAGACTACATGTATGAGCCTTGTTAGCATTGTCCTAAGTACGAGACCCTAGTCACTAAAGACCCGATTTTGTATGATTCTGATTATGTGAAATGTTCAGAATAGACAAATCACAGGGCAGAAGTCAATTTAGTGCCTTCTTAGGACCAGGTTTGGGGAAAACAAGTGACTGCTAAGTGCTCCTTTTATGGATGATGAAATGTTACAAAATTGATGGTGGTGGTGTCTGTGCACATCTATGAACATGGTGAAAACTCTTGGGTTATACACCCTAAAATGAATTGCACAATACATGAATTAAATCTCAAAGAGAACTGATATAAAACACAGCAATAATTCACCATCACTAAACTGTGTCATTGATTAAAAGTAGCTTTAGACTAGAAAAGTCTAGAAGAGAGAAATGCTAAGCGATGAGTGTTAAGCAGATAAAATTACTAATGCTTAGATTAAATGAATATCAAGTTATTGCAGTGTACATTATTTGAGTTATGAAATTCAAACATTTCTTTACAGTAAATAACTTCCACTAAAATTAAAAACAGACATTATTCTTTATCTCCCGTAGTGTTACTCTGCAGCAAGTAGCATAGGTGACTAAGTTGCAGAAATTGTCCTGAACTATGACTCTTGCTCCTTCTGAAGCTGCCTTTTACACTGGTTAATTCACACAGTGCAAAAGCTTTGATTTTCATGCCAAATGTTAATGATACCCCTAGGTAACGCCATCGACAAAATCTTAGGCTGGGAGTGTATCTCAGGGGTACAGTACCTGCTTAGTATGCACAAGGCTCCGGGTTTAATTCCTAGCAATGCAAAAATAAATGAATACACGTGTAGATAATAAATAGATAAAAGATAGAGATGAACAAATAAAGCTTGATTCTCTGTCATCTTCTGTGTGAAAGTAGGGGCTTCCCCATACTTGATCTTAGGAGCAACTTGCATGGCATGTAAAAATTTACATTCAGAGTAGCAACCTCAAACCTCCCATAGTCCCAAGTGATCTTTACGTCTACTAGAAATGGTAGGTTTTAAATGTTCCACTTCCCTTCTTTAGTAAAATATGGAATTTAGGGGGCTGGTGAGATGACTCAGTCAGAAAAGATTCCTGCTTTACAAGCATGAGGGCCTGAGTTTGGGTTCCCAGCACTCATGTAAAAGCTCAGCGTGGTGGCACACACCTGTAATCCCGCTGCTAGGGAGACAGGAGGCTCCCTGGGGTGTGCTGAATACCCAGTCAGTGAGATCCAGGTTCATTGAAAGACTCTGTCTCAAAAAATACAGTGGAGAGCAACTGAGGAAGACACCTGACATTGACCTTTGGCCTTTACATACCTGTGCACACACGTATGAATACTCAGACATACAAGCATGTGTGTGTGTGCACATTACCCAATATACAGGTCCAAAATATGTGTTAAAAAACAGATGAGACGTTTGCAATCTCTTTTCCATGTTAAGATTGGTGGCATCAAACTGAAAGGTGTTAGGACCCATCTAGGGTTGGGGATGTGGCCTAGTGGTAGAGGACTTGCTATGTACTCGGGAGGCTCTGGGCTCCATATAACACTGGGGGAAAGTTATCCAGTGCAGTGTCCTGTTTTGTGATGGAAGAAATAAGTAGACAGCCCAGTCGTGCAAACAATTGCACTACAGGCACATGATAAAGCTGAGCAAGATGGCACTAAGGTGTTCTGACGCCCAGAGCAGCAACTCCTGCTCCGTTGGGCAGAAGTGGGTTGTTAGGACACTATTGAATTACATGCCTTATTCATCACCATTAGACAGGGATCTCTGATTTTAGCTCAGAATGGAAATATATATAATCTAGAGAAAAGAAAAGTCAGCTTGCTGTGAGCCTGAGAAAGGCGTTACTGCAGAGATGGTTTAAAAATATATATTCTCTGCTATAGATCTTCTGCACTTACATGAATACGAAGTTTAATTTTTAGTCTCTAGAAAGAATTCTAAGGTATGTATGTATGTAAGGAAAAACGCTCACTTTTATGTTTGTAGAGTGACTGTTTCCCTTTCTTTTGGGGCACTGTCGAGTCTTTCTTTTAAGGAGTGCCTAAATATTACAAAGCCCTTCCCACACCCTCCGGCTTTCCTTACTTCTGGTTCTGGAGAGTGGCCAGGAGAATTATTTATGGCGCTTACTTCACATAATGCCTGAGTAATAAACAGAAGCAACTTTCTTTTGTTTTAGTCTTCAGCAGTATGGTAGTTAAAGATTGGCTCCCATCAGAAAGCTCCTTTTCTGAGTCTACTGTGCTGTGCTGAACACATACATGATTAACCAGCACAACACGTACCATAGAGAGGCCAAGTGAGATTTATTGATCTTGGGTGAAGCGAATTGAAAAGTAACCTTGAACACTTTGTGAAGTTCATAATGTGTTCCACAAATCAACTCTGGAGCCAGTTTAGCATGTCCACTTAGTTGAGGCAAAGAACCCGTGTTTGATCTAAATTAATAAAGCAGTTCCAGTATAAAAATTATGACAAAATGACTACATCATAAAATTCAAGGTTTTTTATTGAGATAGATAATATTTATTTAAAATAAAATTGGTGATCACACATTTGGTAAAATACAACATTTTGTTAATTATATTAGTGGATACTTTCTATTAACTAATACTTACAGGTAGATTTCAGAACCCACTTTAGGCAAAATTCAATGGTTAGCCCTTCTAGAAAATTCTCTAACCTTCAAGGAATCAAAATTCAAACTGAAGCAATAATTAAGAATATGGAAGGATTTAGTGTAGTTGATGTTTATTTTATTGGCACGCACACCATTTGAGTTAAATAAGTTATCAAACAGTATTATCAGGCTATGCCTTTTGAAATTCAGTATAACCTTTAAAAAATTAAATATGGTTAGGGAGATAGCTGAGCAGTTAAGGGTGCATGTTACCAAAGCCTGCCATCCTGGGTTCAGTTTCCCAGTGCCCATGTAAAGCCAGATGCACAAAGTTCATTTGCTGTGGCAAGCAGCCCTGGTATGCTCACTATGCTCACGCTCCCTCCTCTCTCTCTCTTTCTCTCTCTTTCTCTTTTTCTCTCTCTCTCCTCCCAAATAAATAAATAAAATATCTTTTTTAAAAGATTAAATAATATCAGCATAGAGTGCAATAATTGTTAAACTCTCCATTACTATTTAACCTTCAAAAATCAGAAAAATGAAAGACTTCGGTTGTAAGCACTTATGAATCATTATAGCAGAGCCCACATAATTTCCAGCTTTGTTTCATTGTTATTTTTGTTGACTTGTTTGTTATTTAAGATTCTGAACAGAGGATTTTTGTTGACTTGTTTGTTATTTAAGATTCTGAATGGAGGCTTCATTTTATATGACAGTACTCAAAATATGGACTACCATTGAAATTTTTCTCTTACATAAATATTTTAAGTGCATTCAACCCCCCTTCTTACATATAATCACTGAACATTTGACAAAGTTCTTAATTCTTTGAGTCCTAATGTGAGCAAGAGAGAGAATGCTTGATAAAGATACACTAGACATTCAAAGGAGTCTGTCTTTCATTAGATTTTAAATTTTGTACATGGTTTCTGTTTACGTTATCAATTAACTAGTTCAGTGAAAGTAGAGAATTCCACTTTTAATTTATTTCATTTTAGAGAAGCAAGTTAAAGCGGAAAAGTATATGTCATACATTTAGTCATAAGAAAACCAAAGAATGGATCAAAGTTCTTCTTTCTGACTCCAACACACAAATTTTGGTATAAAAACATACACATCTCATTTCGTAACTAAATAGTAAGCCCTTGTGTGTTATTGACTAACATTTTAGGAACTCTCATTTATTTTCTTCTAACAAATGTTTGAACCAGAAAAATTAAGCCAATCAACTTTAGAAAAATATTTCCTTTTGAGGCAGGAAGGACAAGTAAGATGTTTAAGCATCAGCTAGCGAAGTCATTTGCTAGACCTCGATGTTTTAGAATGATCCCTGCACCTGGGAAAACTCCATCCACAACGAAACAGACACCCAGGCAAAACTTTAGCGATTTCCACGTGTTTTATTTTCCTTTTTTTTTTTTTTTTGTGGTGCTAGGAACACAAACCCAAGCCTGGAGCATGCAAGGCAGAAGCTGTACCACTGAGCTATATCCCCGGAGTTGATTGGCATATAGTCACAGGCACATGCTTAATGAAAACAATCTGGGTAGTGCAGAACTCAATGTATAAAGCAATAACTATTTTCTTTATCATCCTTTCAGGCTCCTGAAGAAAGCATTTCACACAGAACACTGTCAAGTGTCTTTAAGTCTATTTATAAAGTTGTTTTATTTCATATGGAAGAACAGAATATATTGATCAATGATGGAACTTTTTTCCTACGTAAACATTCTTCAGGCTCATACAACTCCCATCCTTACATAAAGTCACTGAACATTAGACTAAGTTTTTCTGCAATTCCTTAAGTCCCAAAGTGAAGGGAGAGAATTCCTGATAAAGATATACTATCCAATTTATACTAGGAGAACAACAACAACAAAACACTACCTGTTAAGTAGATTTTATTCCATCCTTGCATTAATTACTCAGGTCATTTTAACTGATTAACTTAAGATAGCCTTATCTGCTTTTTTTTATTAAGTTCATCAGAACTCCTGAACAGAACTTGATCTTAGTAAAACTGAAAAACAGTGAGAGTGCGAAAAGCCATTTTTACCCTCTCCAGGTAGGAAGATACAGAGGATAAATCTCATTTAGAATTCTAAAATAAATGTGTACAATGCTTTAGAAAAAAATAAAAACAAAAAGCTGTTTCAGAAGCATTCATGTTGTAAGACAAAATTTAAATTTTTATCTACTAGTTTAAAAGTTTTATAGCAGAATATTTTTTCTATGAAATACTCTGGGCAAAGATAATCCATTTATGGCTAAGGTGGAATGTGCTAGGGGTGAGAGTTGATAAAATCCTGATTGTGTTATCAAAGGGGGCTGATTGAGTCAGTATCAGTACCAATCAGGCCTTCAATATGTGTCTTTTCCAGATCGTCTCTGGCTTCTAATTTTTAAAATAACTGCATTGTTGAGAAAGAATTAATATCCAGTGAAGTTCATTTGTTTGCACTGCAGAATACAGGAGGTTAGTATGTTCAATAGTGTGAGCATTACCACCGACATTTCATATCAACAGAATGAAGCAATTTATGATTTTCTGTGACAGGCTTCTTTAATTCCCCAGTACCCACATAGGCCAGATTCACAAGGTGGTGGCCTTGGTTCTCTCTCTCTCTCTCTCTCTCTCTCTCTCTCTCTCTCTCTCTCTCTCTCTCTCTCTCTCTCTCTCTCTCCTCTCTCTCTCTCTCTCTCTCTCTCTCCTCTCTCTCTCTCTCTCCTCTCTCTCTCTCTCCTCTCTCTCTCTCTTTCATCATCTATCTCCTGTATCTCTCTGCTTGAAAATGAATAAATAAAAATATAAAAATTATGTTGAATATCTTTAAAAAATCTACAAGAGAACCTAATTTTTCCTTTGTATATTTTTGCATGCTGTCAAAATTTTCTTTCTTTTCTTTCTTCTTTTTTCTTTTGAGATAGGGTCTCACTCTAGCTAGCCCAGACTGACCTGGAACTCACACTCACTCTGGAGCCAAAGCTGGCCTTGAACTTGAACTCATAGTAATTGCCTATCTTAGTCTCCTTAGTGCTGTGACTATACACCTGGAGAAATTCTGATAGTGTCAATCATAATGTTGTATCCTTCCCTTACAGAAAGTTCTCACTCAAAAAGGTGTGAAGATGACTATGGATATTTGATTTTGCTATAATATACAGATAGGTAAAGTACATAATATTTGCAGATCATTTGAACTCAAGAATTATATTTATTAAAAAATTAAAGTGAGACTATATTTCATGATCTAAGCATCTTTGAGAACTCAGTTAGTTGTAATTTAGAGTGAAAAGATTTGTAGGTAAATGGTTCAAATACCTGTCCGGAAAGGCCAAGGCCATGTCAAATGATAATTATAACCCCTTTGTCTGAATAAAGGGTTTAGTATGTTAATAATTGGGACAAAATATAATTATTATTTTATAATTTCTCATGCATGGAAGTGTGTCACTACTGCTCTTTGGCCATGTTGAACAACAGGAAGATGAGAACTCCAAATCTCCATAGCCAGGATTTCAAGTGTACTTGGAAAGTTAGAAGCTAAATAATTTGGAAGATGGAGTAGAAGGCATGTCTGAAAACTGCTGTGGAAGGAGTGTTTAGCCAAAATACCCGATTCCACCTGAAGAGTGGACGAGTCTATGAGTTGCTTGTCTCCCAAGCCCGGACCCTTGGGAGACAAGCCCCTGCTCCTCAGCGCTGCAGGCGAAGGCTTGACCCTGTAGTCCCAAGTCCTCCCACCTCGATGGATTCAGTATTAGAAACTACTCTTCAATCTTTCATCAGAACAGAAAGAAAAATACTTGCTGTGTAGGAGTCACTATGGTTAATAGAACAGGCTTAAATATTTGGCAGCAGAAGAAAGAGTTCAAATCTGTGGTTGAGAAGCAGGTCATTGGTAGGTTAAGTTAACCTGAAGGTTCCGATTCCGCTTTCCTCCTGGCCACTTGCTTGACTTCTCACTGCCTTCATCCTGTCCCATACCTGACCCAAATCCCAGCAGAGAAAGCAGAAGCCAAATGCTTTCCATCTTCACTCCTGGGGACCTAAGATCTGGCCACTTCGGACAATGCAGGCAGTGGATGGCTCCATGTGGGTTTGCTCTAGGAGCCGTGCAAGTTTTGCTGTTGTTTTCATTAGACATCGCCCTTTAAAAATAAGGACTAGTGACAAATTGCAAAGCGAATGAAAGAGCTACTATTTTCAAATGCCTGCTTAGGCTATGAGCAAGATGACCTCTACCTGTCTGGGTCCCAGCTGCAGGGGAAGCGCAGAAACCACTAGGAAGCCAGGAGGAACGCTGAGAGCAATGTCAGCCTTCAGATACTGCTGAAACCATAATACACAACGTGAACTTGTATTTTGTCTGCCATTGTTTTTCTTGTATTTTCGTCTTTTTCTTAAGTATGGCTGAGCAACAAGTCAAAAAGGGAAAAGCCTGGTATTCATGCAATTAGTATGCTCGAGAAGTCTTGCTTTAAAGAACATTTAATATTAAATTGATTAGAATTCACAAGGACTGAGTCATCTTCTGCCTAGAAGTAGTGATCAGAGAATAGGGTGAGGGGTGGGCCCGGAGGCCTGTCCTCAGAAGTCCTTGTTTGCCATGGGCGTTGGAATCTTTCTTAGGGAACCTGCAGGTGGCTTGAGAGGGATTCCTTCTTCCCAGCTCCTGGCTCCAGGTGATAGCTGGGCTCTCATCCCCTCAGCAAACATCTTCAAAGAGGGTGCTGCAGATACCAAGAAGGTGGGTAGATTGGCTTTCTCCAAACACAGGGGGACTGTGCTGGGGAGCAAGTGAAAATCGTATTCTTAATCACAACAAACACAATTAACTGGCAACTAGATTAAGATACCTAATCAGTCAAAATTATTTGGAGGCTCCTATAAGCATCCCCCTTCTTCGGAAAGTCCTTAGTTACTCTTGGAGATAATGCTCTGTTAATGAAATACATGTTTGTGGGGGTGTCTCTTTCAGAAACATTCCTCCTCTTAAAGTGACATAATGAGGCTCAAGTAAAAGCAATGGAAGCTCTAAATGGGAAGAGTGGTTTCAGGAGAAAGGAGATATGAGCATGTATACTGACAACTTCCTCAGTGTTTGTCCAACTGAGGACCACAGAGAAAGTGTCAAAGTGTCAGTATTCCTTAACTCACTAGAAAAATTAGTATCAAGGACTGGAGAGACGATAGCTCAGCAGTTAAAGGCGCTTGCTAGCAAAGCCTGCTGGCCCAGGATTTAATTCCCCCAGTACTCATGGAAAGTCAGATGCACAAAATGGTGCATGTGTCTGGGGTTTGTTTGCAGTGACAAGAAGTCCTGGTGTGCCCATGTTCTCTCTCTTCCTCTCTGAAATAAATAAATAAAAATGTTTTTTTTTATGATGGGCCAATCAACTACAGTATTGAGCAGCCGTGTGTCAAAGCGATGGACAACACAGATGATATCTCAGAAAACGGGCCCTAATGCACAGGGAGTAGATGACAAAAAAGGGTAAAATATAATGACTGAAAGAGCAATGTCTCATTTGTGGAAAAGGAAAGCACCTTGATGACTACAGGCAGGATGGTCTCAGGGCAGGTGAAAGGAGGAGTTGGCCATAGGAAGTTATTTGTGGCCTTAATACCTTTCAAAAGGAAGAGGACACAGGTTTTGGGGAAGAAAGAGCTTGAAGTGTTATAGAAAGACCCAGAGTGCATCTGGCTCAAACTAAGTAATGGAGAGATGGAGTAGAAAGATAGAGCCAGTTTATAGGGCACCATGAGGCCCCCACTGTTGTGGATAGGAGATTTACATAAGGTTGACTAGCTTTGGAGATAGTGATACTACAAGTGTATACTGGACTGCCCTCTTCTTAATAAAACGATGTCCAAATCAAGGTGGGCATGTAGCTTCATGGTAGAACTGTGAGGCTCTGGGTTCAACCTTCAGCACTGAAAAATAACACCCAGATAAAATCCCCCAATACAGGGTTAAAAAGTATTCACATCACTGCTATAATTTGTTGTTAATTAGAATAATGTAAGTACTGGCAAAATTAAATTCTCCTAGGCCCTCCAGTAACTGTGTACTCAACTGATTGGGAATCACTGATTTAGTTATCAAGCACTCTAAAACTGATGGGACATACTAGACAGGAGTAAGCATCACTGTCTACAACTCACACCGGGTAATGCATGCACATCTGGCTAACAGCTCCTGAATCCTTCATGCTTAGGTCTCTGGTTTACCAGAGGTGGCCCTTTCTGGTCCTGGGACATTTTTCAACTGCTTTTCTATAGACTTAATTCATTTAGTTTTCTGCTTTTAGGCCTGGAAAAGGAAGAAAGTTGGCCCAAGAGAAGAGACTGGGTATACACCCTTGCTTGTCCTGCAGTTGAACTGGGACCTGCACCTGGACCCATGCTCCTGGTCTTTGCTGAGGGACAGCAGCACCTCAAGGCAAACGAGGCTTTTATAAGTGACTGAGCATGTTTTGGAGACACAGTGGCTGGTCTTCGTTTTCTTTCTACTGAACTTTCTCCCAAAGAAGATGACAGTGACTCATGGGAATCCATTCATGCATAGAGGCAGCATAAATTAGTTTGGCCAACCCCTACTCTTGGTAAGTCAGGAAATCTGACTTATTACACATATTTTCTTCTTGTAAGGTCATAGAAAGTGTGTGGGGGTTGCCAGTGGGGAGAAACAATATATTTCTGAAGTATGACTTAAAGCTGCTAGAAAGTCTACTAATACATTTGGAAAAAATCTTATTTCATGTTTATTTCCCATTCTTCTTATGTTATATTAGTTTCTCTTTTTCTTTCTTTTTGTTTTGTGGTGCTGAGGTAGAATCCAGGGCCTTGCTCATGTGGGGTATTCATTCTACCACATTCCCTCACCCTTCTTTGTGGTTTTGAATAAAACAAATTCTACAAAGTCAAGCTCATATGTAGTTTTGCCTTAGTCATGACTTTAAATCCAAGAAATATTTTTTTGTGGTACAATGTTGCAGCCTTAAAACTATGAGGGACACTCTTTAAGACAAAGAATGTCCTGTCATCTGGTCTTTAACTTATTCCTAAGGAATGTTCTAGTAGGTATGGCACTGAGGAAGATGATGGCAGTGTTTTATAGTCACATTTGGTACTTTAAATATTTTAAATAAATCCAAAGCTAGAAAATCTTTGCCAGCTATACGTCTGACAGAGAATTGACATCCAGAATATGCAAAAACAAAAACTAAATAATAAGAAATCAAACAACCCAATCAAAAAATGGGTTATGGAACTGAATAGAAAGTTCTCAAAAGAAGAAATACAAATGGCCTATAAACATCTGAAAACATGTTCTACCTCCTTTGCCATCTGGGAAATGCAAATTAAAACTACTCTGAGATTCCATCTCACTCCTGTCAGAATGGCTACCATCAAGAAAACAAATGATAATAAATGCTGGTGAGGATATGGAAAAATAGGAAACCTTCTACATTGCTGGTGGGAATAAAAGTTGGTACAACCATTGTGGAAAGCAGTGTGGAGGTTCCTGAGACAGCTAAAAATAGATTTACTGTATGACTCAGCTATACCACTGCTTGGCATATATCCTAACGACTCTAGTCACTACCCTAGAGATACCTGCTCATCCATGTTTATTGCAGCTCTATTTACAATAGCTAGGAAACAGAATTAGCCTAGATGTCCCTCAACTGATGAATGGATAATGAAGATGTGGTTCAGTTATATAACAGAGTACTATTTAGCTATAAAGAAAAATGAAATTATGAAATTTGTAGGGAAGTGGGTGGATCTGGAAAGGATCATACTAAGTGAGGTAACCCAGGCCCAGAAAGCCAAATGCTTCATTTTCTCTATCATATGTGGATCCTAGCTACAGATGTTTATATTTGTATGTGAGTTGGAATAAAAGTCAGTAGTAGAGATCAGTGAGAAATCAAGCTGGAGCTGAGCTGGAAACCTCTTCCCTGTTAACAAGCTGACAGAAAGCTGGAAAAAGTTATGGGTACATGCAGCCCTATGGGAGAGAGAAGTCATCAATGGTGGTAAACAGCAGTGGACCTTGCAAGCCTTAAGACTGGCCAGCCAGGCCAAATGTGCCAACTGGTGCAATAATGGCATGACTGTTATGGGGGAAATCAACCATTCTCTAATTGGACTGGAGGCCCACTCCACAGAAGAGAATACATGCCTGGTACTGAAGACCTAGTCAAAAACCTATGGTGGGGGACGTAATGAGCCCTAGGGGAGTAACACCTGCTGTTGTCTAGCTAAATGCATCTATTATGCCCACTAAACTGTCTTATAAGCACTTTTTTAATGTGCATACCCATATAATAATGCTACTCTCACTTTTGGCTAGGGAAGCTTCTCTTTTCAGATGGTGGTGATCACTGGAATAATTCAAAAGATACCAAAGTTCTGAGAAGTAACAGTGGAGTGTTCAGCACTGGGTCATCTCTATCACACCTCCCCAGGCTCAGGTCTATTGCAGAAGAGGTAATGGAAAGATCATAAGAGCCAAAGGAAGGATAGGACTGCTTACAACACAAACTTCCAGACACAAAATGGCCTTGATATGCTTGACACTCCCAACACAAGACCTCCATAGTGGGAGGAAAAGACAATGATATCAAAACAAAACAGAGACAAATTGAGAGGAGATGGGGATATGATGGAGGGTGGGTTTGAGAGGGGGAAAGTGTGAGGGGGAAATTATCATGGTTCATTGTCTATAATTATGGAAGATGTCAATAAAAAAGTTTAAAAAATAAATCCAAGTCAGTAAATTAGTTAGTACATGCCTATAATCCCAGAATTTGAGACGCTATGGCTGGAGGACTATGAGTTCAAAGGCTAGCTTGGGCTATGTTGGGAGACCTTGTCTCAAAACAAAATGAACAAGTACACATATTTAAACCAATAGCTATTTCTTTTCCTTGGTGTGGGACACTGTGGAAGCAAGGTACTTGAAGGCCTGCCCAGAAGTACTGCTATATCTGGAAGCAAAGAAAAGGGAAGCAGGTGGTGGTGTGGCTGGGAGGCAATCACAGTGAAAAATATTCATGCTTGAGGGTGGAGGAGCCCTGTTTCACACTATGGCAGTTGGATTTGCAAATATGGAAATATGCTAGAAGAACCTTAGATGCTGGAGGAGACAAGCCTAGTGTCCACCAAGGATGGAACCGTCTTTACAACTCAGTGTCGATGAGAGACACCCATTCTAAAAGTAGGCACACTCACCAGCTTTGGTGACTCCTGCTGTTAGTAGTCTATGCTGGGAGTAAAATAGAGGCCATGCCAGATGCCTTGAGCTCCTAGACTGAGGATATAACTTATGAACTATACACCTATGAATATAGCTGGTACAAAAATATCCAAGCAATGAGCTAGCCCAAAATGTGAAACTCCCAACACAGTAATATAAGAACATGAAAGCTTCTGAAGGAATCACAAGAGATTACAAAAAATAAAAAAATCAGCTCAATGAAAAAGGAAGCCGATACAAGATATGAGTAAGGACAGGGAAACAGTGACAGACACAGTGGTTAATCAAACCACATTGAAGCAGAAATCCAGAGGCTACAGAGATCTTAGCACTAAACCAGACAGCTAACTGACCCACCAAGGCTCAGGGAACATTGCACAAGAGGGGGCAGGAAGACTGTAATAGCCACGGGTGGTGTAAAAGTTTCCTGAAACATGGTGCCCCACCCCACAGAGATTGACTGAGACTAATTCCCCCACACTGAATACCAATAACCCACTGAGAAGAACCCTCAGGGGAATGGGGGTCAGGGAGAGGGGATAAGACTACAACCTTTGTAAAATAAGCTATTTTTAAAAAAAGATGAGTAAGGAGATAGAAATACTGAAGCAAAACCAATCTGAAATGCTAGAAATGAGAAACACAGCAAGTCAAATGGGAAAAAAAACTCCCAATATAGGATCTAGGTGAAGATTATCTGAGCTTAAAGACAAGATGAAGGAATTGAAGCATTCCACCAAGAAATTAATAAGGAATTAAAAAGAAGGCATGAATGGGACTTTAAAGACATTTGGGATACTATGAAGAGGCCAAATCTATGTCAGTTGAAAGGCACAGTATTTTCAACAAAATTGTAGAAGAAAATTTACAAAAATTAGAGAAAGAAATGTCAATATAGATATAGCAGCCACTTAGAACACCAAACAGACAAGATAAGAACAGAAACTTCCTCATCATATTATAATTAAACCACTAAACACCCAAATAAAGTATGCTGAAAGCATCAAAAGAGAAGCAGCAGGACACTTTTAAAGAAAGGTCCATCAGAATAACAACAAATTTCTCAAAAGAAACTAAAAACCAGGAGGGCTTGGAATGATATATTTTAAGCTCTGAAAGACAACTGCTAATCCAGTGAGCTATCTGTTGTTATAAAGGAAGGAGAAAAAGAATGTTCCATAATAAAAATAGATGAAGGGAATTCATAATCACTAAACCAGCTGTGGTGGTTTGATGCAGATGTCTCACATAAACTTAATATGTTCTGAATGCCTGATCCCCAGCTGATGGCAGTTTTGGAATTGGAACCTTGTTGGAGGTGTGTTGTTGAGGGTGGGCTTATAGGGGTTATAGTCGGCTTCCCTAGCAAGTTTTTGGCACATCTTCCTGCCACTGTTTGCAGTGCTGTGGAAGAAGTGATCTCCACCCTCTGCTCATGCTGTCATTTTCCCTGCCATCATGGAGCTTCCCCTCAAGTCTATTAGCCAAAATAAATCCATTCCTTCCACAAGCTGCTTTTGCTCAGGTTCTTTTCTGCGCAGCAAAGAGAAGCTGACTACAACACCAGCTCTACAGAAAACACTTGAAGGAATCCTTCGGACTGAAGAGATAGAAAAGCATACATGAAGCCACAGGAGAGAATAAGTCTGCTTGAATAATAGTTAATGTAAGAGAGGAATAGAAAAACATCAAGCACTACAAAATCAATAAGAATAACATGAATTAATACTAACTCTGAACATAAATTTTCTCAATTCCCTATCAAAACACAAATACTAGCAGACTGGATGAACATAATGGATCTTTCTATTTGTTGACTCAAAGAAACAAAACTTTCTCCATAAAAGACAGATGCTACCTTAGGATGAAAGGACAAAAAATGGTATCTCAAGTAAATGGGGATAGGAAACAAGCAGGTGCTACATCTAGATGCAAAGTCACAAATAACCTCAAGCACAATAGTAATGGGTGACTTTCATACTCCATTCTCACCAACTAACAGGTCATCATAGTAACATATAAACAGAAGCATCTGTGTTAAAGGTTTTCATAAAATAAACCTAATGTATATCTACAAAACATTCCATCTAAATGCTGCAGAACATACATCTTTTCAACAGTATATGAAACCAAGTCTACAATATATCATATATTAAGACATAATACAAATCCTAACAAATGTAAGAAAATTAAAATACTTCCCAGCATCCTATCTGATTGATCATACTGGAGTAAAACTACTGATCAACAGCATGAGAGACTATAGCATGTATAAAAACTCATGGAAATTAAATGATTCACAAATGAATGAAGAACTGGTCATTAAAGAAAGCAAGAAGATAATTTTTAAAAATTGTCTTTAGTGAAATGATACTGAATACACATCACACCAAAACTTATGGGATGCAATGAAGATATAGTCCTAAGAGACAAGTTTATAGCTCCAAGTGCCCATATTAAGTAATTAGAAAAATCTCAAAAGTTGTGGTTTAAATTCAGTATCCCTTATAAACTCATGTGTTCTGAATTCTTGATCTCCAACTGATGGTAATTTGGGAGGTGGAGCCTTGCTGGAGGAGGAGTGTTGTTAGGGGTGGAGCGTGATGATTTATTATCCCTAGCTTGTCAAGTGTAACACCTATGTAACTAAGTTAGGCTCACTTTCCTGCTGCTATTGTCTACCTGATGCTGACCAGGAGGTGATTCCAGCCTCTGCTAATGCCACATTTTCCCCTGCCATCATGGAGCTTCTTTTTGAGTCTGAAAACCAACATAAACTCTTTCCTCTCATTAGCTGCTTTTGGTTGGGGGCTTTGTACCATCAACATAAAGCTAACTGCAACATCAAACAAATAACTTAATAAAACATCTGAGGGTCTTCGAAAAGAGAATAACCCCATCCAAATATCAGTAGACAGAAAAAAACAAGGATATGAAATTTGCAGGAAAATGGATGGATCTGGAAAATATTATACTGAGTGAGGTAAGCCAAGCCCCAAAAGCCATGCACAGCATATTCTCTCTCATATGCAGATCCCACCTTGAATGTTTAGACTTGTATCTAAATTGGAGTAAGAGACACCAACCTGATCAGGTGATCAAGGTTAATATCACCAATATTTTTCATGTTCTAAAATTATCACATTATCATTTCCATAGGCTTCCTGTAAAGAATGCAGTACCAGCATGACCCTATCCAGGCTGTGAATGAAAGACTGCATGTTCTGAAAGTTGTGTGTCATCCCAGAACTTAGGAGGCAGAGATAAGAGGATCACTGTGAGTTTGAGAACAGCCTTGAACTACAGTGTGAGATTCAGGTCAGTCTGGGCTAGAGTGAGACCCTAAAAAAAAAGTTATGTGTGTGTATATATAAGAGAAAGAGAGAGAGAGAGAGAGAGAGAGAGAGAGAGAGAGAGAGAGAGAGAGAGAGAGAGAATTATGCATGGTAGCAAACACTGAGATTCTTTGATTCAGAAAGAGAAAAGAGACAGTGTAAGAGCAGTTTGCAAATATAAATTATATATGTGGCTTAGATAACAGTGCCATAAAATCATTGTGTTCATTTTCGGATTTATACAGTTTTGTGGTGAGGAGGGGGAGAGCATACTTATTTCAGAGGAGCCCACACTAGAGAATGTGCAATGAGCAATTAGACATAATGTTGTATCTTACTCTCAAGTGATTCAGAAAAACTAGTGACACATACTATTTAATATAAAGGCTATGATAGTATATCCATGTGGTATGTTTTATGGGTTTATGTTAATACCTTATATATTAAGTACATAATGTATACTAACATACTGCACAGTTAAATTGTTTTATACATTTATATTTAGGAAGGGGAGACAAGATATATTTATGCTCATTTAGATAGGGAAAAATGCATCAAAAATAAAACGCTAACAAATTGGGAAGTCTCAGTGAAGGTAATTCACTACTTTGTTCCATTCATGCAGTCTCTCCTCTCCTCTCCTCCCCTCCCCTCCCCTCTCCTTTTTTTGTTGTTGTTTTGGTTTTTTTGAGGTAGAATCTCACTCTAGCCTGGGCTGACCTGGAAGCCACTATGTAGTCTCAGGGTGGTCTCAACTCATGGCAATCCTCCTACCTCTGCCTCCCGAGTGCTGGGATTAAAGGCGTGTGCTAATTCATGCAATTTCTTGATACCTTGAAATTATTTCAAAATAAATGTTTTAAAAAGAATGTCTGAGCTGGGTATGGTGGTGCACGCCTTTAATCCCAGCACTTGGGAGGCAGAGGTAGGAGGATCACCATGAGTTCAAGGCCACCCTGAGACTACATAGTGAATTCCAGGTCAGCCTGGGCTAGAGTGAGACCCTACCTCGAAAAAAAAAAAAAACCCTGCATTTACATACCTTTATTAGTAAGAAGCACTAAACTTATAGGGTACTCTGTAATTTAGATGTGAGACACATATTTCAACATGCTCCCTAGGACTTACAGAACTTGAATGGAAGATGTGGGTTTTGTGGGACTTCTCAGTTGTATTATTCCATAAATGTCCGTCAGAATGTTAGGGGAAGGCTGGAGAGATGACCCAGCAGTTAAGGTGCATGCCTAAAAAGTCTAATGACCCAGGTTTCAATTCTCCAGTACCTACGTAAAGCCAGGAACACAAAATATAACATGCATCTGGAGTTCATTTGCAGAGGCTAGAGGCCCTGGCATGCTCATTCTCTCTGTCTTTCTTTATCTTCCTGTCTTCATATAAAATACATTTTAAAAAAGAATGTAGGGGTAAAAGTGTCATGATAGGAAAAATATCAAAAAGAAAGAATTCTCAATTCTATCTTCAAATTCTGGTTTTAAGTTAACTACTGAAATAATCTATTAGTTTTACTAACATAATGGTATTCCAGTAAAACCATGGACTTGGTTCATTGAAATAGAATCTGTTTTTCCCTGGATCAAAGGTGAGCTTGTCTCTGCAGTAAATAAGTCAAATTTAAAAAATAATTTTAGGGGCTGGGGATATTGCTCAGTGGTTAAAGGTACTTGCTTGCAAATTCAATTGCCCAGCACCCACTCTAAACCAGATGAAAAGTGGTCCATGCACCTGTGATCCCAACACACCAAGGACAATGGGAGAAAGAACCAGAAAAATCCTAAGTTCATGGGCTAAGTTGGTCTGACAGGTTCTTTGCAGTAGCATGAGACCCTGTCTCAAGGTCAAGGACCACAGACACCTCAAAGTTGTCCTCTGATGTACATATGCATCCGAGAGTGTGTGCGCATGCACACACAAACAATATAATTTTTAAATGAAAATAAGTTTTTAAAACCTTTTGCTCTATAAATAATAACATGCTATTATAATACAAAGCCATGACTTTACAAACCCTAGTTTCCATTTTATCAGTTTGCTACATTTTCTGTAATAGAATCTCTAACTCCTAATGTCTTCAAACATTTACAGCCATGCAACATCTCCACATATTATCACAGTTTTGCTCAGAGCTTTTACTTTGCAAAAGTTCTGTGATTATCTGTTTGTTTCTTTATTTAGAAAAACTAGGAAGAGATGAGGCACCTTTCCCTTCCTTCCTCTTCCTTCCTCCTCTTTTTTTTTTTTTTGAGAAAATTGATCTTATGGCAATTGAAGTGATTTTTTGTTTACCAAGTTGTGTTGCTGTCAACTTTCTCATTTCTGGTAGAAAGAACCTGAACAAAAGCAGCTTGTAGAAGGAATGGGTTTATTTGGCTTATAGACTCCAAGGGAAGCTCCATGATGGCAGGCAAAACCAGGGTGTGAGCAGAGGCTGGACATCACTTCCTGGCCAACATTAGATGGACAGCAGCAACAGGAAAGTGTGCCAAACACTGGAAAGGGGAAGCTGGCTATAACCCCCATAAGCCCACCCCCAGCTACACACCTCCAACATGGTTTGAATTCCAAAATTGCCATCAGCTGGGGATCAAGCACTCAGAACACATAAGTTTACGGGGGACATCTGAATCAAACCACCACATTCTAAGTCTGGCCTGCATAAACTGATAATCATATATTATGTAAAATGAAATGCACCCAACTCCAAAAGTCCACATAACTTTTATAAATCTCAATGCTGTTCTAATAATATTCCTATAGTTCAAGGTCTTTTACCTAGGCCATAAGATAAAAAAAAACATAATGGCACAGAATAAATATTCACACTTCAAAGGCACATTGGGCACAGGAAAGAAATATTGAAATATTGAACCAATACAAGATTTAAACAAACAGGGCAAATAGCAAACTCTATAGCTCCAAGTAAGTCCATAAAGTCTAACCAGTGACAAGTCTCCAAGTCCGGTAATTCTACCCAGTGAAGAGTCTTTGGAGTTCTAATTCAGCCCCTCCTGTCAGGCTACTCATAGCCCCAGATAACTTCATCTGGTGCTGGCAGCTCTCCTTGGCAGCCATCCCATATTCCTGGCATCTCTACTGGGTTTGCACAGCAACCCATGGTTCATCCTCATGGCTCCGTTGGGCCTACACACATGTAATCCAACAAGCCTCCTTCACGCTGCCTACGGCTATTTCCAAAAAACAAAACCATGTTGCAAATTCAATGACCCTCTTTCCTGCATTTGTTACACTTCATAGTACCAGATGGGCTGTGAACTTGTTAATCCACGGGGGAAATAAAGTCAACTTTGAAGAACAGGAAAACTTTAACATTCATGCCCCTTACTTCAAGAGTCCATATTCTTCCTTCTGTCCCAATGCAGATCACCTGCCCAATCTCAATGGTTATCATCTCTCAAACAATTGCAGCTGAATGGGCAGCAGTTTCAGCTCAGAGATTTTATTTCTTTCTGTGCCAAATCCATCTGCTCACACCAGTCCATTTCTGTATAAAGCAACCCTGCACAAGTTTTCAGGACACAGGCCGGCAGATTGCACCAAGCCTCTCATACAAACTGCTTCTAAACCAGTCCCAACAAAGTTTTTTCTCACCCTTGTAAGGCAAACCTCATAGTCCATAGTTCTTATTGCATTCAGGTCTTTCAACTCTGACCAGAATCCATCAAGCTGTATTCACAGCACTGCAAGGCATCTCTTAGGCTGTGGCTCCAAATCCTTCCACATTCCTTCTGCAAATCAGCTCGAAAAGGCCAACAGTCACAGACAGGTTTCCAGCAATAATGACTCGACTCCTTGGTACCAATTTAACTGTTGCAGTCAGCTTTCCTGTTGCTGCACAATGAACCCAACCAAAAGATGGCAGGGAAAACCACAGCATGAGCAGAGGCTGTACATCACCTCTGACACAGCAGGAGGCAAACAGCAGTAGGAAGGTGTGCCAAACACTGGCAAGGGGAAGCTGGCTATAACACCCAAAGCCTGCCCCCAACAACACACCTCAACAAGGTTCCAATTCCAAAATTGCCATCAACTGGGGATCAAGCACCCAGAACACAAGTTTATAAGGTACACCTGAATCAAATCACCACAGGTAGCAAGTTATTGAACCGCCAAGACTAGAATCTGGAATCTTCTACTATACAACACAGCAGGTCTGGGTTGGATTGGAATACTTGTGAACTATTCTTGGATACATACAGGTACCAAGCACTGGGATGGAAATTAAATGGTGCTTTTAGAGCTTTCAGGAAAGAATTTATGCCCACAGATGTTGGGCTGGTTTGAAAGGTATCTTTTTATGCTTTAAATTTTTTCTACTGGAATGTTGAATGTTTTAGGATCTTATGATTTTTTTCCTTGCCAATCTTAGTTTTAGAAGGTCGACATGCACAAAGAAAAAATTTTTTCTATACCATCAGAGTAAAAATGTTTGTGTTCAAATAAAATTTAAAAATGCACAATAGTTTACAGAACCCTTCCTAAAAGTTTTGAAGCAGACCATTTTGATTAAAGTATGACATTATTAAATTTTATGATCATAGATTTGACATGTTAGGAAATTATCTTTGTTTAGTTTTTATAATTCATTTATCTTCAATTTATTAAATTTAGCTTTCTCTTACTTTTCTTCGCTCATTTTCCTATATAAATATATATTAATTTAAATTTTTCTTTTTTATTAAATACTTATGTAGCATTTACTTCTGTGTCTGGCCCTATTTTAACTAGTTTATGAATAATGAACTAATTTTATCTCATACAACTTCTGAAGTGATTTCTATCAATATTCTCATTTACAGATGAAGTTTAAAGAGATTTTATAACATTTCAAAAACCCATAACTGGCAGATGTAGAAATGGAATTCAATCCTAAGCAGCTCATCCCCCATGTTTGTGATCATTACTGATATGCCATGTTGTGCTAAGCCTCAGATGTAATAAGGGCTGGATAATTATTTGTTCATTAAATGAATTGATTACTTTCTTATCTCTTAGTATGATTGGAAGCATTAAGCAAACCAATCAACTATTCTATGCCTTAATTTTCCACCTTGTAAAAACATAATTGATATTTCTTTTCTAACAACAGTTAGAGTGGAAGAATTTACCTAGCTCTGGTATATGTCTATATGGTTAAAACTTGGTCTACACTGGGTGTTGAGTGACTAATGACTTAAGTAGGTGATGGAAGAGACCACAACAACTCAGGGTAACTAAATAAATCTTTTATAGTCAGAAAGAGCACAACAGAAAATAGCAAAACTTCAACTTTCTTATAAGTGAAATTATGAGCCATTTAACTTTGAACTCTTATTTATTTCAGCTGAAATGGAATATATTTGTATGAAATAATAGTCAAAATAAATGAGTTTTGATACTGGTACAATAAGAGACACATAGATCAATGGAATGGATTAGAAGATCCAGATATAAGCTCCAGTCACTACAACTACCTGATCTTTGACAAAAGCCAAAAATGTGCAATGAAGAAAAGATAGGATCTTCAACAAATGGTGCTGGAGAGTCACATGTAGAAGATTGAATTTGGACCCTCTGCTCTCATCTTGCACAAAAACCACTTAACTTAGATCAAGGACCTCAAAATAAGATCTGAAACTCAAATTTAGACTAGAAAAAAAGGAGGGAGAACACTCCAAAATATAGGTATAGGGAGAAGGTGTCTGAATAAAACTTCAGTAGCCCAAGGCATTAGACAAATTCTCAGCCATTGGGACCTCATGAAGCTAAAAAGCTATTTACAGATAAGTAAATAATCAACAGAGTCAATAGACAGCCTACCAAATGGGAGAAAATCTTTACCAGCTATACAATCAACAGAGGTTTAATATCTAAAATCCACAAAAAAAGCCCTCAAAAAACCAAACAATAAAAAAAAATCAAGAGCTGGAGATAGCTCAGTGGTTAAAGTGTTTGCCTTCAAAGCCTAATGATTCCCCAGGACCCATGTAAGGCCAGATACACAAAGTGGTACTTACATCTGGAGTTCATTTGCAGTGGCTGGATGCCCTGGTGCACCATTTTCCCTGTCTAACTCTCTTCTATCTCTCTCTGCTTGCAAATAAATAAATAAATAAATAAATAAATAAATAAATAAATAAATAAATAAATAAATAAATAAACTTTTTAATAAAAAAATCAAACAACCCACTCAAAAAAATGGGGCAGGAGACCCACAAGGTGGTAGCCCTGGTGCTCTCTCTCTCTCTCTCTCTCTCTCTCTCTCTCTCTCTCTCTCTCTCTCTCTCCTCTGTATCTCTCTGCTTGAAAATGAATAAATAGGGCTGAAGAGATGGCTTAGCGATTAAGGCATTTGCCTGCAATGCAGAAGGACCAGAGGTCGATTACCCAGTGCCCATATACAGCCAGATGCATAAGAGGGCACATGTGTCTGGAGTTCATTCTCAGTGGCTTAGAGGCCCTGGTGTGCCCATATTCTCTCTCTCTCTCTCTGTGTCTCTCTCTCTCTCTCTCAAATAAATAAAATATTAAAAAATAGAAAATGAATAAATAAAAAAAATTAAAAAATTGGAGATGAGAAGGAAAAAAAATGGGGCAGGGAATTGAACAGAGAGTTCTCAAAGAAAGAAATATTAATGGCCAATAAATACCTAAAGACATGTTCAACATCCTTAGTCATCAGGAAGATGCAAGATAAAACGACTCTGAGATTTTTCACCAGTCAGAATGGCAATCATCAGAAAAATCAAAAGATAGCAAATTGCTGGTGAAGATGTGGGGAAAGAGGAACTCTTATCTATCCACTGTTGGTGGGAATGCAAACTTACAGCCACTATGGAAATCAGTGTGGAGACTCCTCAAAGATCTGAGATTAGATCTGCCATTAGATCCAGCATAAATCCTAAAGATCTACTATTGACTACAGAGACACTTGCTCAACTATATTCATTGCGGCTCTATTCACAATAGCTAGGAACTAGAACCATCCAGATGCCCATCAACAGATGAATAGTTAATGGTGGCATGGCACCCATACATAATGCAATTCTATTCAATGGTAAAGAAAAATGAAATACTGAAATTTGCAGAAAAATGGATGGGCTTGAAAGACAAATAGCACATTTCCTCCCTCATATGAAGCTCCTAACCTGGAACAGCTTGAGCTGAGTGTAAGTGAAAGCAAGCATCAGGAGCATTATTATGGAACTAGGGTGAAGCTAGGAAAAAAAGGAGAAACAGAGAGGAAGGAGAAGGGCTACTGGACAAGCAAGTTGAGAATCAGAAATAAAAAGAAAGAATCCAGGGGGTGGAAGGGTCTTTGGGGGAGTGTGGAGAAGGGAGGGTGGCAGGGAGCATACACAAAATTAATGACATTATGAATCAGTACCATAGAGACCTTCTTCCTGGATACCATTCCATAAGATAAAACTTTCAGTAAGGGGGAGGGAGACCTAGACAGAAGAGCCCCATTGAAGGTGAAGAAAGCTTAATCCTAAAATCATGGACTTTGGCTGGTAAACCCTAGGGCCAGAATTGGGTTACCCACCAAAGTGAGCTATTGGTCATGGAGACCAATGAGGTCCCCAAACTAATGCAGACCATTGATTGCCAAAGCACTTTTTACTTGCCAGAGCTAAAAGGTTAAAACCCTATTGCTGAAGATACCATATCCTGGTCACAGGTTATGGAGAGAGACCATGCTGGAACTGAGAAGGAAACTAATTCCTTCCTGGCTAGCCCTCATGGGTTAGCTATGGAGAGCTACAGGACCTGCTGGGGGATAATGGTTTCAAACAGTATGAATAAGCAAGAGATCCTCCAAGTTACAAAATCAGCCAGTCAAGTAAGAAGAACACACCTGTTCTGTGGCATACAGCCTATGCCAGTAACCAACTATTCTCATATTAGACATGAGGCCCACTCAGTGGACAGAGCTCATACCTGGTACAGGGAACAAGTAAGAATCCCAAGGATAGTAAACTCGAGCTCTAAAGAGATCCTCCACTGTTCTTTGGCAAAGAAGAGTGGGCATACATATCAAAGAGTTTCTCCAATAACTAAGTTTATTCCCTTAATCCATGCTGCTCTCACTTTTTGTGGGAGAATCTGTTTTATTTTACAGATGGCAGAGAATACTGGGAAGATCCAGGATATATCAATACAATAAGAAAAGATAGACAATTGCCTACCACAAGATGGGTCACCTCTACCACATCTGTGGGGCCCAGAAGTCATTACAGAGGAAGCAAAGACATGACTAATGCTTTCACTGCTAGACTGAAAACCAGCTCCAGGGAGATGGTGACAGACACTGGTCACTTAAATCTCAGCAAAACAGAAATCCAGAGACTATAAAGAAAGCAGCACTAAATCAGATTTCTAACACACCTATCAAAGCTCAGGGAACATTGTAGAAGGGGGATGAAAGATTATAAGAGCCTCGAGGTGGATGGGATTAGCTTGAGGCACTGGTCACCCCATCCCCCCCTCATAGAGAGTGACTCAGGCCTTCAGGACCCCATAATGAATACCAATAATCCCACAAAGAAGGCCCTCAGTGGAATGGGGGAAGGGAGAGGAGATATAAGAGTATAACCGTTTTTTAAAAATAAAATTTAATTTAAAAAAGTAAATGAAAAAATAAAATAAAATAAAAAGTAAATGAGATATCATTTCATACTCTTGTCTTTTTAAATCTTAGATATTCTAACTGATGCTTTATTCTTACAGTGCTGTGTAGTAAGAAAGTGTCATAGCCGGGCATGGTGGCGCATGCCTTTAATCCCAGCACTTGGGAGGCAGAGGTAGGAGGATCGCCGTGAGTTCAAGGCCACCCTGAGACTACACAGTGAATTCCAGGTCAGCCTGGGCTAGAGCAAGACCCTACCTCGAAAAACCAAAAAAAAAAAAAAAAAGAAAGAAAGAAAGAAAGAAAGTGTCATGACCCATTTAATGACAATATTCCAAGTTTCTGTGCTAAGGCTCTGAATCCATCTCTATCAACTTCTATCTTTATTTAGTCCTGGTAAATTCCATTAGGCCCCTCATTAACAATAAACAGGACATGAAAAGAACTTCAAAACAAGGCTCACTGCTATATAGCAAGAGTACATAGATGGTCCAAGAACTCTTGTCTTATGACCTTAAGTCATTGACCCACTCTCTGCCTCACTCTTTTCAAAACAGAGAACTAATACAGAAGCTGCTTCACCTACTTTCAGGAATGTCTGGAGGGTCAGATAAATTAGGGAAACTGCTTTGTATACTGCACTGTTCATGAAGAAATTGATATATAAGACTAGTAATTTTCCATCCAACCCTTCCAAGAAATAGACATTTGCTTTTGCATTATATCCACATACAAAATTCCACATGCACGTTCTTAGCCTGGATTTCCATGCTGAATGCATTAAGAAAAGCAAGAGAATTTATGTTAAAAGCTCCCAGTGAAATTTCAGATGCAGACAGAGCTAGTGAAGGAGTGAATGGGAGAATGTTATCCACCAGAAGACAGGCCACGGGTGTGCCTCTGGTTTTAGATCTACAGCGATCCTTCCTGGTGTATTGCCAATAAGGTTATGACCCGGATTCCCAACAGACTTTGTAGCATCCATAAGCATTTATTAAACAGTAATGAATTGAACGCTCTAGGGATATAAAGATGAAATGAACTAAAAACCCTGGGTTCCTATTTAATAAATGCAAGACAAATGTTGTTGGCAAGCTCCAATAACCTTGAAGAAGAGATCAGCTATAAACTAACTGCCATGGACTCCAGCAAGGATTTCAGTATTTCCTCCTTAGAAACTTTGGAAGCCAACCTGGGTTCACATTCAAATCTGATGTGTGTGGGTAAGGTTGCCCAGAGAAGGTAATGAGTGCTGTCAGAAGTGGCCTGTCCTATGACCTACTTAAATTTGATCACTTCCATGATCACAGAATCCTTGCCCTAACCAACCATCTGGCACAAGCCAGTCCTGCTTCATAGGAAACTTGGCAACAGAGTTTTCAGGGTGGAAAGGCACCACTTTCACATGCCAGGAACCAATTATTACAGGACCATAGCCCGAGAACACTCAGCTGAACTTCAATAAATCAGGGAGGAGGACTAATGATACTGCACTGCACATTCCTTGGAGGCAGCAGTCAGGTCTGCTTTTCTTTGAGGGAGTGGAAGTGCTCAGTGGACCTGCAGCTGGTTAGACTGTCTGGTCTGGTCAGGTGAGGACACACCTCTCCTAGGAAGCCCGGGATCTCTTCTAAGAGAAGATTGTGGGTGGACAACCACTAACCAGCCAGCTACCTCTACCTTTGCAGACAGAGAAAACCAAAGCACATTTGAAATTTCCTTTCAAGTGCAAGGCCAACTCTAAAGACAAGGGACCAGGAAGCATGTGCTTTCTCCTTCATGCCCAGGCCACCTCCCCACTGGAGTCTGAGGTTCAGTAAGGGGAAGGCGCCCACACTTCTACTGGAGACCACAATTGGGGGTGGGGGATCTGAGAAACATTCCCTCCTACCAGTTTCTGAGCTGGGAAGTAGACCCGGAACAGCGCATTTCCTGCTTGGCCTGTGTGCAAGCCCCAGGCGAGGCCTAGCTGGACAGAGGACTTTGTCAAAAAGTTGCCTGCTGCCCGGGTGGAGAGGGGGGCAGCCGGGAGGGAGCCCGCATTAGAGAGGGATGCCAGCAACAGGCATAAGGGTCCCCAAAGTCACTCTTCCAGTCCAGAGGCGGGAGCAGTAATCCTCCTGGGTGCTGGCTCGGAGGAGCCGGTGACCGCTATCTTCCCGGCCACTCCTTCCTCCCCACCTCTCCCCTCCGGCCCGCGACCTTCGACCTCCATCCTGGACCCACGGGGAACTGGGAGGAGACGCTCAAGGTATCCAGGGCGCGACGCCGCCGCCGGGCTGGCGCCAGGCGCGCGGTGCCCATCGCCAGCCACGCGGGTCTGCGCGGCCCTAGCCGGGAGGTGCGGAGCCCCGGCGGGGCTCGGTGCGGTCCGCTACCTCCCCGGGGCTCCCAGAGCTGCCTCCCGGGCACGGTTTATAAATGCAAAGGCTGCATTGTTCTTTGCTCCCGGGATACCATTGTCCCTTTTCCCGGTCCCGCCGGGAGTGTTGGCGGCCCTTGGGCGTGCACTCCCCTCTCCGCCCGACGATCGTGCTCTCCTGGGACCAACCTTGCGCCCAGACCCCGAGGCCCCTTTATCCGGCTCCTGCTTTCTGAGCGCCAAAACCTTCGGGAAATCATCCAGCCTTTGCCAGGTCACCCAGAGGCCCGTGGAAAAGCGTGGCTCTGACTACCCCACATTTGAGCCACAGCCCCTCACCTACCAAAGACCCCAAGTGGTAACAGGCATGGCTTTTTTGCTACGTTGGTTGCGTCCTCGCCCAGCCTCGGGGACTGTGTGGACTCCGGGGTGTCGGGAACCCGGAATTCTGCACTGGGCGTTGCGGGTGTCGCCGCGGGCTGCAGAGTAGGCACCGCAGGCTGCAGAGTAGGCACCGCAGGCTGCAGAGTAGGCACCGCAGGCTCCTGAAACCTGCCCCCTCCACCAGTAAATCTCGGATGTCGTCTGGTGTGCAGAAAAGCAAGCCTCGCAGGAAGCCACTCCGGATGTTTGCTTCTTTACATGTGGCATTTGTGGCTGGCTCTGATAATGTCGCGAGCTCAGCTTCCAACACCACGCTTAGTAAAGAAACTGAAATATGCGTCCACACACACCGGGGACGCATCTGCTGGTCCGTCGCCCCAAACACGCCACCCAAATATCAGTCAGGAGAAGGGTTGGAAATTAGATCTCGGTGAGAGGACGCGGTTGGGGAGTAGTATGGGGAGAGGCTTCACAGGTCCTTCTTTGGGGACGGTTAAGAAGTGCTAGAATGTGATCCTCCGTGGACACCCGAGGGCTGCGTGCCCTCACCTGATTTCCTGGTAATCCTCCCTGACAGATCAGTAGCTAGTCTCCAGGAAGAAGCCCAAAGAAAGCCCTGGCTTTCTTTCCCACCTGAGTTTGGACCTCCCTGGTTCCCAAGCTCACCTTTTTTGGCGATGGCCTGAACATCGAAGGACTAGAGGATGAACAAGTGTAAAACCACTCGTAGATATTTTCTGCAAATACCCTTGAGTTATATTTGAAGAAATTAGCCAAAGCAGAGAATAGTATTTGTTTTTGTTTAGTTTTCATTCTTCGTTTTAAGTAAAACTCTTAGCTCACAAAATATTTCGCTCTAAGAGAAAATTCTGCTTTGAGATCTTTGAAAAGTTTTTTTTTATTATTATTACTACTAAACTACTAAAGTGAGTGCCAGCGTGAGTGCACCTGGGAGACCGAGTCTGGAGGATCACTGAAGCCAGAGCCACAGAGGGAAACTTCACAAAAGCAATAACCGCCAAGCGTGGTGGCGCACGCCTTTAATCCCAACAGTCTGGAGGCAGAGGAAGGAGAATCACCAGGAGTTCAAGGCCACCCTGAGACTACATAGTGAATTCCAGGTCAGCCTGGGCTAGAGTGAGACCTTACCTCAAAAAACAAAACAAAAAACAAAACAAAAAAAGCAATAAACACAGAAAATGAGAAAAGATAGTTTTTTTTTTTAAATCTGGTTGCCTGGGAGATTAGTTTGTAACTCTGGCTTTACTCCTATAGTTTCCTTATAAAATCATTTGTAACATGATTTTGTTTTAATTGCAAGTCAAATTTTTCAGCAAAAATGCCTTGAAGTACATTATCAGTTACATTTGTTTACAATCAACTTTCAAATCACTAATTAAAATAACATATCTTTTTTATTTCTTTAAGCAGATTTAAATTCTTTCCTCATCTGAACCTTAGAGACGTAGAACTTTAAGCACTGTCAGCATGGTTCCTTCAGGAAGATGGAGCACCAGGGAAAGGAAAGTCACCAATGCTTTTTAGAGCCATAAATAATAAAAAATAATAAAAGTTTCTCTTTAAATGGTTGTGTTATTTGGAGAGTAAGCAATGTCTGAAACCAAAGGCCAATAGTTAATGAAAGCTCTGTAAAGCAGGCTCGTTGAATAACTTTGTCTCTGAAATAGCATAAAGTCTACAACATTTTTTTAAACCTCTGTGATCTAAGCTGTAAGCACTATTTTTTAATGGGCTTTTCATTAAAAAGGCTTTCAAAATCTGTTCTGGAGATTGATGTATTGGAGTTTGAGACAGTACTCCTTGTAACTCAGGCTGATCTATTCCCTGAGTATTCAAGGATGATGTTGAACTTTTGATCCTCTTGCCTCTGGCAGCTGAGTGCTCGGAATTGCAGGAGTGCATCAGCACTGTGCTCAGCACTACCCTGGTTTAAGTGGGGCTGCGTGCTAAGTGAAGCCTCTACCAACTGAGCTACTTTCCCTGTCCTCGATTTTTCCCCTCAAATTATGGAAGAATGGCTATATTGCTTTCCTTAGAAAACAACACAAATATGCAAACAAATGCTCAACACAAAGTTTGGCTTGGAGCTTTAGAGCCCCTAGTCTGAAAGCAGACTCT
The DNA here is from genome assembly GCA_004024765.1 of Zapus hudsonius. Lineage (NCBI taxonomy): Eukaryota > Metazoa > Chordata > Mammalia > Rodentia > Dipodidae > Zapus > Zapus hudsonius. The sequence goes on from PVHP010004296.1 coordinate 39,978, forward strand.
TGGCTGTGAGTTTCACCCTTTCAATGCCTTGATCTCAGGCACACTTCTGAACCTTTGTCCCTCAGTTTCCTCCTTGTAAGCTACAATAGTGTCCAATTCATAAGATTGATTGGAGGGTAAACTACTTTGATAAGGTTTGGAGGTTGCTATTAACACTGTGTGCCATCTCATGTCATATATAAATACTATCTACAGAATGCTTTGAAAATCCCATGAAAAAAAATTTTCAGGTATAAAATAAGTCTAATGGTCACATAGGATTTCCTATCCAGTCTGAAGACATAATTGAACTGTTGAAGTTATCTGTTAGAGTCACCACCTTAAACCGACACCTCGGTAGTAATTTCACTCTTCTTCCTCCATAAATGTGACACCTAGGTGCATTTTGATCCTGCCTTTACATATTGTTTTTGTGGTGTTGGGAAACTAAGGATCTCTTGCAAGTCGATACACTTTAAAAATCAAAACCAGGTCATGTCTCTTTTATTGAGCATATAAGCAAGTTAATTGATCTTATTACATGTAGAAATTTTAAAGGTTTGGTTGAAACTTTTATTACCTGGTGGGTAGAAATATTGGAGAGAGGACATTCTGTATTTGACTTTTTTAAATTACAATTTATTTTATGCGTGATGTTTTGAATAAAATATAAGAATAATTCTCTTGGGGCAGGGAATTCATCTTGTGTGTGAAGGGAAGCATTTGAAGGAGACTTCCAGCAGTTTTCTGGGGAGGGCCCTAAATCATCCCCCTAAACAGCCCTGGTCCGGTAAAATATGTGATTTAAAAAAGAATAGAACAGATGCTTAGTATGTTAATGTGAACTACTTTGGACAAGTACCTCTCCCTGGCAGTACAGTCTTCCGCACCCCAGACAGTTGAATTCAGCCTTCTTCCTTCCCCGGACGGTGAGGACCTGGCGCCAGAGCCCGGCTCCAGCCAGTTTTTCCCGGGGCAGGTGTAGCCGGGGACACAGGGCCGGGGGAGGGGAAAGGGGCGGGTGTGGGTTGAACTGGGACTTGGGACTTGGACCACCCGCTGGGCGTGGGCCTAACGACGTGGGTTCGGCCCGCCCCCGCCGCAGACAGAAAAGGGCCCACGGCCAGGGGGACCCCCACAAAGTCACTGGGTCAACCTCGGGCGTTTGGGACTCGCTGCACTCGGACTGGTCGGGAACGCAAGTGGCGGGTTCGGATCGCTCCGGGGCGCGCTCTCCGCCCCTCCCTTAGGGTCGGGGGGAGCCGGCGTTTCCAGTCGAGGGAAGCGGAGCGCGGGGCAGGTCTGGAGCGCCATGAGCAGCCCGGATGCGGGGTACGCCAGTGACGACCAGAGCCAGTCCCGGAGCGCGTTGCCCCCGGTGATGGCGGGGCTGGGCCCGTGCCCCTGGGCCGAGTCGCTGAGCCCCCTTGGGGACGTCAAGGTGAAGGGCGAGGCGGCGGCGAGTAGCGGAGCGCCGGTGGGGGCGTCCGGCCGAGCCAAGGGCGAGTCTCGCATCCGGCGGCCCATGAACGCCTTCATGGTTTGGGCTAAGGATGAGCGCAAGCGGCTGGCCCAGCAGAACCCGGACCTGCACAACGCGGAGCTGAGCAAGATGCTGGGTGAGTGTGGGCGCGGGGCCCGGGAGACGGCGCGCATCCCTCAGCCACGGCCGAGATCCAAAAGGTGTTTTCCGAGCCTGGCGCTTGACACCTGGGGCAAGCAGTAGTCCAGTCCTTCCCCGAGGGCCCTCCGCTCTCCTCCCACCTCCCGACTCTAAGCGGGCATCTGTCCTTGGTCGCGATCACTCAGATTCGCCGGAGGCGCTTTGGAGTGGCCATCTGGGCACTCCTGGTCCGGGCCCCTTCCAGCCTAGGGGACACTTTCAGTTCCTACCCACAGGATGGATGGGCCGGGAAGCTGCTTGCCGGCGGCTGAAAGTGGCGAGGGTAGCCTTTAGCACGCGTCTTCTCCTGTGTTCGGACTCGGAGGAGCCCCAGATCTGGACTCGAGTCCACTCTGTTTGCACTGCTCGGGATGCATGGAGAGGAGGGAGTCGGGCAGGGGAGCTGGCCTGGGCCGCCCGAGTCAACCCGCGCCCGTCCACTTTCCCACGCCCCGCAGGCAAGTCGTGGAAGGCGCTGACGCTGGCGGAGAAGCGGCCCTTCGTGGAGGAGGCCGAGCGGCTGCGCGTGCAGCACATGCAGGACCACCCCAACTACAAGTACCGGCCCCGGCGGCGCAAGCAGGTGAAGCGGATGAAGCGGGGGGAGGGAGGCTTCCTGCCCGGGCTAGCCGAGCCGCAGGCCGCCGCGCTGGGCCCGGAGGCCGGCCGCGTGGCCGTGGACAGCCTGGGCCTGCCCTTCCCCGACCAGGGCTTCCCCGCCGGCCCGCCGCTGCTGCCCCCGCACTTGGGCGGCCACTACCGCGACTGCCAGGGCCTGGGCGCGCCCGCGCTCGACGGCTACCCGCTGCCCACGCCCGACACGTCCCCGCTGGATGGGGTGGAGCCGGACGCGGCCTTCTTCGCCGCCCAGATGCCTGGGGACTGCCCGGCGGCTGGCACCTACGCCTACGCGCAGCTCTCGGACTACGCGGTGCCCCACGAGCCGTCCGCCGGCCCGATGCATCCCCGGCTGGGTCCGGAACCCGCTTGCCCTGCGATGCCGGGCCTGCTGGCGCCCCCCGGCGCCCTGCACATGTACTACGGCGCGATGGGCGCTCCGGCGGCCGGCGCGGGGGCCGGGGCGGCGCGCGGCTTCCACGCGCAGTCTCAGCAGCAGCTGCCACCCCAGCAGCAGCAGCAGCAGCAGCAGCAGCCCACGGCCGGCCCCGGGCAGCCTTCGCCCCCTCCGGAAGCGCTGCCCTGCCGGGATGGCGCGGACCCCAGCCAGCCCGCCGAGCTCCTCGGGGACATGGACCGCGCGGAATTTGAACAGTATCTGCACTTTGTGTACAAGCCCGACCTGGGTCTTCCCTACCAGGGACATGACTGCGGTGTGACCCTCCCAGACAGCCACGGGGCCATTTCCTCCGTGGTGTCGGATGCCAGCTCTGCAGTATATTATTGCAACTATCCTGACGTTTGACGGGTCCCCATAAGCCCCAGCCTGCAGGTCAGAAGCACAGTGCTACACGCTTCCTGGAAGAGCAAAGGAAATCCTTAGCTACATGTTTCGTTTTGTTTTTAAATTGCCTTGGCACATAATTTATGGTAATTTATTTTGTCTGCCACTTGAACAGTTGGGGGGGTATGTGAAGCTTGGTTTAGCGTGTGTGTATTCAGGGACTTGTTCCCCACACCGTCCAAACAAACCCCGTACGTTTCCGATCTCAAAGTCACCTAGTTTTGAGCCGTGTCTCAGAACATCTTGCTCCATTTCTTGAAAGTGTATTGATCAAAGAAATTTTGTCCCGCGTGTTTTTCAATCTTTTTAAAAATAAAAATCTGGAATCTTGTCCTCTTATTTTAGCAGTGCCTCTATCACTTTGGTCTTATTGGAAATCGGTTTCAATTAAGGTTCAATGTTAGTTATTATTGTACAATTAGAAGTATGTAGTTGATTGTAGTCTCATTTTCTTATAGTAGTCGACCTAAACACTTCACGAAGAAGCACTAATAAGACCAGTTTTCCAGTTGGGGGGAGTTCTGAGAATGAGCCTGCTTTATACATTCCAAATGATCTTGGTCCCTAAAAATAATGCTGTAAATGTTTTTGATTCTGGCATGCCACTTTAACCAGAGGGGTGTCCAAACATTTTTGGTTTTTCTAGTGCTAACCTTATGGCCTAGGGGGGTTTTCCTCGTCTATATTCCACAGGAATCTTATTCTCCATTCAACAGTTTGCCTTTGCCCTAACCATCACATTCTTGGGATGTGGTATTGTTGCACTAAGAAATAATATGAAGGAGTTACAGGAACTAATCAAAATAAAGTTTGCATTGTGACTTAATGAATTTTAGTATTTAATTTCAGTGGTGTATAGTGGGTAATTTTGTTTCCTGACATCTCAGCTTCCCAAACTGGGGAGAATTCACAGGTGATTTGTGATGTGCATGGCAAATTCAAAAACAGCCCTAGCTTGTCACTATGGCCTTTCACCATCAGCCCTGCAATGTACAGTGCTAATTGCTGTAGCACTTCTCACACATTTTCAAGACTGAGATACATGGGAACTGATGGCTTGTATGGGGCATTTCCTGTGCCAGATGTTTCCTCCGTGCCTTTCTGCAGTTTGTGCCTGAACAAGCCAACAAACTCAGGTGCTTATGTCTTGATTCCTCTCCTGCCACACATATAAAGGCTTGCTATTAAAAGTTTTTCTGTGGTGCTGGGCATGGAATTCAGGGTCTCCCAGTGAGCTGCCCTCCCCCATTGTTCTTAACATTTATTCACAGTGGAGTGTAACCACGGACACTGGGAGAATTTATATTCTGGTCATAGTGTGAAGTGTATGGCAGAGAGTTGAGTTGAAAGATTTGGCTAGATTATTAGGTTATCTTGAAAAATGGCAGGATATATGATTTTCCTGGATACTTCGCAAGGGAGAGATGGAAGCCGTTTCTGCTAGGAAAGGTTAAGCCTATTTTGTTAGACATAATGAAAGTTACCTTGATTTTAAAATTGTATTTAAAATTATGGTCTAACCCAGTTAATCTTTATTTAATGTCCTCTTTGCTACAGTATTTCTTCCTCTAGTTCCAGAGAGGATGTCTGCTTCCAGCCTAAATTTTTTTTTACCAGGACATTTCCAGTAGAGAATATAAGCAGAGGCATTTCCCTGACCATGTTTGAAGTCTTGTGACCAGTTTAGATTTCTGTAGGCAGTTAAGAGCATGAGCAGGGTATACTCAGCTGAACCTGCGCTATCTTTTTAAGAAAATTAAGATAAATAGGGAGAAGAGAAAGATGGGCATTCAGGGAAAGAATTCAAAATCTGATTAAGTTACCTTCTTTACTAACCAGCTATAAGTGGGAAAACACAATGAGCTAAAATTGTCAAGGCAATTACAATCACCTAGATTGGAGGAATTGTCTCACAGATAACTCTTGGAGGTAGGCTTCTAGCCGAATCTTTCTCTTTTCTCAAGTACTCAGATGAAAGGATCCAAAGTACTATGTAGCTGTCGCTTATTATTCATCTCATTTTGCTGTTTTGCTTAGTAAACAGATACACACATAAAGGATACTTTGCCCTCACTCCTTCCTGGGATATTTTAGAAGTTTATCATGAGTTAAGAATATAGGTTAGCTCTTTGTTGTCTCTCTTAGATGTTTGCATATTTGGATTCACCTTAGGGATAGTCTGAAGGAAACAAATCCCCTCCCTAGACACATGCACATACACTTAGCATTTAGATATAATTCAGGCACTGCATGCAACCATCTGAAGTCTTCAGATTTAGAAGCCTTTGATAATGGAGGTTTGTTGAGAAAAAAACCCCACAACACAGGTAACCCAAGCAAACAGGCAGTTTTTCTATATTGGAAAGCAAGGTAACATCTCGGGAACCCTCCCTAAGTTCAGCTCTTTCTTGTTGCATACAAGTCAGGAACTAGAGGAATTAGGTGTCACTTTAACATGTAGATGAAACTCATGTTAACATGGTGTCAATTTTTACAGCTGTGGTGGTGACAGCTCATTTCTAAAATGGCAATCTCCCCCGCCCAATTACCTGGATAGTTAATCCTTGCATGATTGTTTCTCACAGTTAGTCTCAGTGAAATTTGCTACTCCAACCCAATAAAATATAATAGAAAGAAATGATGCCAAGTCCTGGACCATTCTGTGAGAGGTTTGCAGATTTTGTTTCCTGTGTACTTGTGAGTCTTGAGCAGTTAGTTATAAGAAGCCAAGTCACCACTTAAACTAGGGAAGCCACGTGGAGACTGAAGAAGCCTCAAGAGGGAGCAGGTTCAGCTTCCCCACCAGCCCAGTCCCACCTGCCACCAACTGATTGGGACTCCCGAGATAAGAAGCAGCAGGTGGTTATAAACTAAGTCTGGCAGTACTTTGTTGTGTGGTAAGGCATTCCTAAAGCAGCTGTCATTCTGACACCCACTTTAAAGTGAAGAACACTCATTTTTAAGTATTGAAATGTGGACCCTGGGGGCAAAATCAGGAAAAGGCTGTGGGCCCTATCAGAAAAAAATACCATTTTAAAGTGAAGAACACCAGGTAAAATTTGAACAAAGGTTGTAAGACTATGACCATGACAACACCAAGTACATAAGGCTCTTTGTGCAAGCAGCGCCTAGTGACTAGTGCCTGCCCCAGTGGAGATGGAGCCCAGTGCCAGGCACTGCTCTACTTCAGTCCCCAGCCACTTATTTTTTAAATATAAAATTTTTTGCCTGTTTACTTTGGAAAATATTCATGAAGGATACTTTGTTGTTGTTTGAAGTGTCAGGAAGTGAGGATCTAACTCCTTCAGACTTCAGGCCACTATAGAATCTATACATCTTTGATAACACTAAGGATGAGGGTATTTTTTTCAGCCTTGAGGACACTGAGTGATCTCATTAAAGCTACTAGGTGCTAAACTTGAGGTAAACTTGGAAAATACTTGTACAAGAGGCTGTGATGATATCACAATTTTATTGTACTTTACTTTGCACTGAAAACATCCTACTTATGTGTTCTTCATGTGTGTCCAGATGTCAGCAAAAGCACATGCAAAAGGAATTTAGGGCAAGTGGAATAAGGTGCAATAAACTGAAATATATTGATTTAATCTAACATTTTTACAAGTTTCATTTCATTTTGTTTTAAATACTCATAATTGAGTCTGTCACATAGTGGATAGATGTTCAACATTTCCCTAATTCCCCATTCCTCTGTTGTTTGTTTGAACAATAGTAGAGACAGGGGTATTTTAACTATTTCAGCATCAATTTATTTTTCCTGCCTAAAGGTGTTTCCTTCTGGGTCCAAAGTATTCCTAAGGAAAAAAAAAAGATTATTGTCCACATCTGGAGTAGGGTGGAGGGGACTGTTCGTTTAGCCAAAATTTCTCCCCAAACTGATAATATATCCATAAACTGAATATTTGGGCAGGTCCTTGGGATCCAGCTGCATATCTTCCTTTGTTTTCTCAGGGTAACATCTCTTATCTACTCTCCTGATGAGAAGGTGGCCCTGTGTTTTCTTTTGAATCATTAAACATCTCTATGGGAGACAAAAATTCAAGCTACCCCATATCATGTATATAAACACAGAGCCCTCACCACTGACACCTGTCCCAATGGTATTCAAAATATTGGAAATTAAAACTTCCAAGTGCAGAACCTGGTACATAGCAAGGGCTAATAAGATGCTGTGATGACAAGGATGTTGTGTAATTTAGAAAGTTCTCAGTAGCTAAGATCCAAACAACTGATTGGATAAAAAGTTTCAATTATTCGTGTTGAGAAAACTTAACTTTTAAGACTTTACTTCTACTTTAACTGACATCTTCCAGAACATCTTACCAAAATGATTTTATAACACATATTCCCCATTGATGTTACTGGAGAAGATAGTTTTGTGAAGCCATGCTCTTTGTGGAGATTCAGAGAAAATATAAGTATCAATATGGAAGTACTATAATTACTGCTCAGAGCAAGGCTCCCAGGCAGCATACTCAAACTGTTTTTTAAAATGTGTCAGTAGATGGGGATGCCCACTCTTGCTGGCAGTCAGTAACTTCCCATATACCTGATAACATGTTACAGAAAGAATGGTGTCCAGACTCTGTGCCTATCTGCTTCCTCTGGCTACCACTACAGTTCAAAGGCAGGAATTGTGGCTTTAGCACTTTGTGTCCCTAGCCTGGCACCTCCTAGGAACACAGAACACTGCTGACCAAAAACAACCTGCATGGTAGGTTGTTAGTGCCTCGGTTTTCTATTGGGGCTTCTTGGAGCATTTGGGAGTTGGGTGACTAGAATTCCTTTGTGCCACACAATATGTTGGGACATACAAATCCAACAACACATGACAATAAGTGATTGAGGAAAGGAGCAGAGGATGAGTTAATGAAATCTAGGAAAGATGTGTTCCAAAGCGAAAAATCATCACTGAATCAATCACCTGGCTACACAACTTAGTTTTGTGGAGTTGAAGTTGCTGCTCTCTTACGCGCTCTTTAATTAAAATAAAATGAAACAAAACAAACACACACACACACAAACAAAAAACCAGGGAGGAAGACCAAAGTGTTTTGGTCAATCCTAGAAACCTTGCCAGATTGTTCAGGGACCCACCACTGTGTTCTGAAAGGCATGCACTGGTGCCTCTGAGGCCCTTTCTGTTTCTGCTCTGTTTTTTCATTCATGTATTTCTGTCCATCCCTGCAGAGCTCATTTTTCCACTGGAAAAGAGAAGATAACAGACGGCACCTTCTCTAGGTGATTCCTTAGTGGATCAAGAACAAGAACGTCAGTCTTTAAGATTGTGCACTTGGTTGAAGAAACAGATCACCTTTTTTTCATTCTGAACTTTGGGTCATTCCGGCTCTTTGATTATAAAATGAGAACAGAAATGTTTGCCACTTGGAGAGCATGTATAGAATGTCTCAGGACTCACAAACTTCCACTTTGTTGGAAAATCTCAAGAGTTTTGTAAGTGAATCAGTCAATTGAGACACATTGATAAATGTGTTACTGAGATTGAGCAGTCATTTTTCAGTGCATAGCACAGCAGTGTGGGTGCCTGGGTCCTCGGTGGCAGCTCCAGGTCACTTTTAAAAGGTTGAACAGTCAAGAGTTTTTTTGAGGGCAAGGTAGAAGAAGGAAGGGCAGCAAATTAAAAACTGCTTCTAGCGTCACAGGCATTGCTGGGCTTCCCCCAGAAGTTATGCCCTTAGGGCAACAGTGAATAGGCTAAGAAAAATTAGTGGAGAACAGAAGAAGGAATTGGAAGAAGGATTTTTTAATAGTTATTTCCTATGGGCTGTATTCTTTTTTTTTTTTTTAAAGAATCTGTTTGGATGTTTGAGAGTACAGGGGAGCACACAGAGAAACCAGAATATTAAACTGAAAACATTTACTGAGGTTATAGGATGGGTAACAGACAAAAATTCAGGTTTGTGATTTCAACAGAGATAGTGGGAATAAGAAATACTTTCAGTTTAAGTTTTTTAAAGATAATTAAAACATTTAAATGATGCCCATGCAGGCACAAACCCAAACCCAAGCAATGTTAGATAAATTCTCAAGGAAGCTTCTTAAGAGTTGTTCAATCCCAAATCCCAACCATACTTGTTCTTTCCGCCTGACATTTGGTGGTTAATTAATAATTAATAGCCTAATTGTAAGTTAGCAGATGTAGTCACTTACAGTTGGGGTAATTAAGAATCCTCTGCCTTCCTCTACCTGCAACGTGGGTTTCTTCATGAGTCATACCTTTTAAAAAGCTAGGGTCGCAATCCTCAGGCGGGACATTTGGCTCCCTATCTGAAAAGGTGAGGGGGTCGCTTGTCCCATACCACCCTCCTTTCTGCAAACTCGGATATTTTCCGATGTACTTTTTGAGGATATGATAAGCATTAGAAATTGATTTATGCTTCCAATCAAAATATATCTCCCTTTTTATAGCATTTCCATTAAGCCCAAGAAAATCAAGACCTCTTATCTCCGTTGGGAGCTGTAACTCCACTACACTTCGGTAGAAAGATAAGTAATTTCCTCAAAGATTTAAGCAAAGAAGGAAATAGAACCGCGTGGAAGGGCAAACCCCCCAGGCTCCCTGCCGGGTGACCCCCCAGCCGCGGTCCCGGGGTGTAAGGCAGAGTAGCCTGATCTCCTCCGGGGCTGGCGGGCACACCCGACTGCCCGAGGCTCCGAAGGCGAAGCATCTCTCAGGCGGTCGTTAACCGGAGCTTTAGACAAGTCTCCGGAGTGGCCTTGACCTTGAGGGACAGGCCAAGAGGGTGGGTGGAGGTCCCCTGCGCCCAGGTGTCCCCAGTCCCGAGCCCCGCGCCGCGGTGATGGGTCCCCGCTGCAGGTTAGACTAGGGCTTCCCGGGTTCAGAAGGGCTCAGCGACACAGCCTAACTTCCCGAGCTAAACAAGTTTTTCCTCCCTTGGGAAAGAGTTCTTGCTTTGTAGCCCAGGTAGGTCCTGAACTCGCCATCCCCCTGCCCGGGGATCCTCGGGCGGGCGAGGCGACTGCGCTCCCTCGGGGCTCCGCGCCTAGTTTCCCCGCGGCGTCGGTAGAAGTCAGGGCCGGGAGCGGAGGGTCTCCGCGGGCCTCCCGGCAGCGAAGTCCACTGGTCGAGTTTGGACCCAGAGACCAGCGCAGCCCTCGGCGCCACCAGACTCACTCCCTGCGCGTTCCGGCGGGGGTCGGCGAGCCAAGACAGGGTGCGGGTGGGATGCGGGTCGTGCCACTTAGACTGGAGCGCGCCCGGAGCGCGCAGCCCGTCTAGAAGGCGTCACCGAGCCCCCCAGGAACCCCAAGGTGAAGGGCGTGGCCCCAGCCTCCGGCCCTGGGAAGGACATTGAGCTACATCCCAAGCTTCCAAAGTTTCTGAAGCGTTGGCCATTGCGCGGGGCCAGCTCTTTCCAGCTAGTAAGTACCCTGCGGGCCGAAGGCTGGAAGAGGCGTTGGCAGAGCAGGAGCGGTGCGGGAAATCCACACCAGCAAGTCAGCGGCTCTACAGCTGAGAACTTAAGGGAATTTTTATCTTTGGGAATACTGAGTGCTACAGTCGAGTTGTGGGGAAGGAGATTAAAGTAAAAGGCTCAATCAAGACTAAATTGTCCATATCCACGTATAGGTAGGTGACAAGGATTTTTGCTGTCATGGGAAAAATATTAAGGTGCCTGTTGGATGACATTTCTCAGTTTTAGTTTCTTCTTTTTTTGGGGGGGGGCTACATTCCTTCTTTATTTTTCAGGAGGGGAATCCAGAGATGGGTGGTGGGGACAGATTTACTGCATGAAACTGCTAGTCATAAATGCTGTTAGAATTGCATTCATCAGCACCTTTCAGAAAAGTCTCTGAGCTTTAGAATTTAACACTAGCAGAGTGCAATCTTGAGCTTTGGGGAGTTGTTGCTTAAATTTGTTTTAGGGAAATTGAGAGAGGCTGGCCTGTATTTTCCTGAATCTTTAACGTTAAGAGGTAGAAATATATTTTTTTTGTTTGTAAAGAGAAGGGATGAAATGGTAAGGCTTAATTTTATCAAACCAATGTAAAATCTTTGCTCTTTTGCACAAAAGTTTTTTTCAATAAAAATTTAAGCAGCACGTAAAAACAATCATTGCCTCAGTGGTAACTTTCTGCTCATTTTCCCTGTCTCTGTCCCCTGACATACCTTTCCTCCGCACCCACGATCATATAGAAATGGAGGAATCTGCTTGCTATCACATGCATTTTCCTCCTGCTCTGAAACTTGCTTTTCCATTTATATATATACATACCTGAAGTTTTGTATTTCCAGGTGAATACGTGTGGTACCATCTCTAGATAGATGTAAATTTGTCCGTTTCTTGGTCTTCTACAGAAAGACCCCTAATAGTTCCTAATAGTCATGCAAAAACTGAATTTTGCATACAAGTACCAACAGTGCCAGTACTAAATATTGAGGACTGGGGCAAAGGTGAGAGGGGAAAGGGGGACATTTCATTCGAAGAGAAAATAGATGGAAATTATGTGAGCTTTAATTGCAAACTTTTACGAGTTGATTTTGCTACAGGGTCTCTTGGGTGTTTGCTGGAACCTTCTGGAGAATGTTAGCTCACTTCACTTGCTTAACTCCTTGTTTGCAGCCAAGGTTCCTTGTTGGCATTTATTGGATGGTAATGTCAGAGGGCTGCTCAGGTTCCAGCAGTCCTGTGACCCTGGATGGCTTGAACCTGCCCTTCCCAGAGCTGGTCTTCCTCCCAGGCCACTGCCCCACCCTCACTGAAACCACCAGGGCCTCAACTTGCCCGGGTGGGTCAGGTACCTTCTTCAGACAATGCCTACCGGACCTGACCCATTTGCTGAAACTCCGTGTAGCCAGGCCTGGCCCTTTTCGCCGCCCAGCCTGGTGGCATGGGACCTGTGGCGGTCACCTACAGCAACTGGTCCAGGACTAGAACCCGCAGGTTATGCAGCTCCAGATCTCCTGCCTCTCCCCGCCCCCAGCGCCAGGATGCATACTGCGGTGCAGTGAGTTTGCGCGCCAAGCCACTGCTTCCAGATGTTGCCAGGAAATCATCATCACCATCGTCATCACTATCAACCGTCATCGTCATCATCATCGTCATTTTCATCAGCAGCATCTACCCCCACTTCCAAGTCAGGATGGAGAAGTCCCTAGCGCTCCCAGGGGACAGCTGGTGGCAGCGTGGGGTCAATGCTAGCCTTAACGCCTAGATGCTGGCCTCTTAAGTTCCCTTGCCCATCCTTCCTGTCAAAATACAGGAGAATGTTTTTGTCCTTCTCAGGGTGAATTTTCCAGTAAGGACAGTATTTAACATGGTTGCACTTTTTCCCTCATTTAAAAATATTTTAGACATTTTCGCATACACACACTTTGCACTCTACTCATATGCCCCCTACCTTACCCACCATTATCCTTAGTGCCACTGCTATCACTGTGGTTACTCCAGGGAAGAAAAGGACTCTCACTCTCCCAGCAACCATTAACTATCATTAGCAGCTAAGGGAGGGCAGTAGCAGAGAGGCCCCTGGCCATCCATCACAGGCTCTTGATAGGCCCCAGGTAACCAAAGCTGCTAAGAATTCCTGACTGAAATGGCCTGTGAAGATGAATTCCACAGCAGTCCTCCCATCCAGCTTTTACATTTCTTTCTGACCTATCTTCGATGTTCCCTGAGCCCTGGATGGAAGGATATATATTTGGCCCTAGCATTCACTGAGTCACCTGTTTTCAGTACTCTGACCAGTTATGGAGTTCTGCATTAGCTAAGACACGTGCAACATCAACCTCTATTTTTCATTTACACACGCTACTTCTGTATTAAATATGGATTGCTTTTAAAAAGTGGAAAATTAATAAGCCATGAAAGGAAAATAGACAAATACAGGAGGAAATGTTCTTCAAAACAGATCTGTTTTGGGCTAGTTTTAAATATTTTCCTAACACTTATTATCACCTACATTTGAACTTTTTGATTCTAAAAGTATCAACTATTGACATATTTAGAGATGTTAGGATAAACACGTACAGTTTATACTTTGCAAAATTAAAAGTAAATGTCTGTGTCAGGGTCCCACAGAGAAGAGATGACAGAAGGAAAATCAACCAGTAGCCTGTAATAGGTGAATCCAGCCAGGACTAGAAATTCCCCAGGGGACCAGTATCTTGAGACACTACTCATCAGCCTGTCTAGGAAGACGGAGGAGCAGTTATTGGAACCCCGTGACCTAGATTCCAGTCAGCCTGGCGCTGTAGCTTTGGGGAAAGGAATGACTGTAGCCTGTGACCCAGAATGAGTCCTGTGCAGCCAGGAAGAACTCCATGGGAGAGCTGTGCACAGAGTGGCACTGCTGACTGACATGGGTGAGAAACACCACACACAGTAAAGGCAGTCTGAGCTGCTGCACTTCTCAGGAAGTTTGTGGCCCAGGTGGGGACACAGGAAAAAGTGAGTAACAACAGTACAATGCCTTGAGGCAGAAGTATCATCTCCTGCTTTTTCTGGGTGAGGTCATTTCCTAGAAAGCTCAGGCAACACCCTCCTAGAAGCTTGTTTTACTGTTATTAGCTGGAGCCTGGCAGGGTGGCACACATCAGTAATCCCAACACTCCAGAGACTGAGGCAGGATAGAAAATTGAAGAGCAGCCAGGGTTACATAGTGAAGCTCTATCTCAAAAACAAATAACAACACAAAAACAAGAAAGCAAAACCGAAAGCAAGCAAGCAAATAAACAAAATCAACCAATCAAATCAAAGCTCCAGAATGTTATTGCAAACATTAATCTTCAAGGAAGCTCTATCAAAGTTTAAAGTAGATTAGTACTTGGAGACATTAGAGTTCCTTCCCTCCTTTCCTTCCCTTTCCATTTTCTCCTTCCCTCCTTCCCTCCTTCCACCCTCCCTCCCTCCCTTCCTTTCCTTCTTTCTTTCCTTCCTTCTTTCCTTCTCTCCTTCCCCTCCCTCCATTTTCCCCTCCCTCTCTTCTTTCTTTCCTTCCTTCCTTCCTTCCTTCCTTCCTTCCTTCCTTCCTTCCTTCCTTCCTTCTGCTGGGATAAAACCCAGGGTCTTGCACATTTATATTTTGCAAAATCTAATTAAGTATCTGTGTTAGGGTCCCATGAGAAAGATATGACAGAAGAAAAATCAAAAGGCATCGTATAATTGGTGAATTCAGAATTTTCATTGCTTCCTATACCTGAGATAAACCCCAGCTCTAAAATAATATTAATAAGTTCCATTCTCTGTGGTGGACATACAGTTCACATCGTGGTAGTTATTATCATGCTACTTGAGATTTTGTATGAACTTGGGTATTTTGAGAACAAAACTCATTTATGCTTTAAAACATTCTGGGGGATTTCCCTGGTTATTATTATACATTGTTATGGGTGTTGGGGAAATGGCTTTGTGGAGAATTTTCTAAATCAGTTTTTCATGTTTGTGATCAAAGGTGTGGCTATGTAGATTCTAGCTAAATCTATTTAAAGTGAAATAGTTAAACACTCACACAGTGAGCGCTGTATTGTACTTTAAGGATGGGGAACACAGCTCCCTCTATCCCCCCAGATGGGATGTGGTAGTAGCATTTGGTAGTGTATTCCTAACCTCTTTTCCTCTTCCTAGCTCAGCATTCCACTGGAGGAAGCTTCTGTCTGGAGTTCATGGGCCAGGCAGATGGAGGTCACTCTTCTGAAGGTCTCAAGCTGTTATCAAGTTGAAGGATGGCCCCAGAGAAAGGGTGTGACTGCAAGAGATTGTCTTGCACAGTGGGGTGACTGCCTGTGATTTAGCCATTTTGTTTACTAGAGCAAAGCCTGGAAGTCACCCAGGAATCTTGGTGGGAGGGAGGGTGGGGACAGTTTCTGAGGGGACATGAGCCCTTTCTCTGGGTGCTTCTATTAGGGGAGCAACCACAGTTTAGTTATTGCTTGAACTCCTCTAACCTCACCAGATAAAATGGCACACAATTGTAATCTCAGCATTGGGGAGGTCCGAGGCAGAAAGATTTTAAGTTCTAGGCCAGCCAGGGCTACAAGTGAGACTGCTTCAATAACAACAGAACCAAACTACCACCACCGCCGCCACTGCAACCAAAAGCCATTGAGTTTGTTTAGTTTTTCATTTGAAGGAAAGGGATTCATAACAGATAAAATGAGGACGTTGGAATTTGGGAGCTGTGTCATTTCTAGTTGACCTGACTGGCAGAAGGAAAGCCTGGCTGAGAGGCATTGGACCAGTAGTCAGCATCTTTCTCAGCATGAGAAACTGGCAGACATGTGTTGGATTGTGGTGTGGCGTGGAGTAGTCATTTCAAAGTTGAACATGTGTGCAGATCCTCTGGCCATCCTGCTGAAATGACTGAGTAAATTGTTTGAGACACAAGGCGTGAGAGCTGTGCCCTCCACTGACTTCTTAGAGATTTCTTTACCCAGAACATGCCAAACACATTAGCAGATGATGCAGTCATTTCAGAAAAGCCTGTCAACTAGACAGTGGTGGGTGATTTCTTCCTTCTTGATCATGTCTACCTGTTGCCACCTTCTTACCTTTGTGGTCATCTCTTCTTCCAAGTCAGACTCAGCATACCTCCCCCCTTCCTTCTCATCCATAGGCTGGCCCAGCATTTGCTTTGTAGCCCAGGATGGCCTCAAACACCTAATTCTTCTACTTCCATCCCCTGTGTGCCGCGATTACAGGCATGTACCCACCATGTCCTCCTGCCTTTCCAAAATCTTAGAGAACTGGTCCTAAGGAGTCAGTCACAAGTGCCCATCCCCCACCATGCATTTTCATTGCCCTTATCGACAACTTCGTTATTGTTTAACATTGCATGAATCTCTTGCTTGTTTGCTTGTCTCTCTTGCTAGATTAGAGCCAGGCTCTTCCTGTAACACAACTTACTAGACTTAGATACTGAGTTATGAGCCAATGATTTTTAAAGAGGCTGAACAGCAGAGTCAATGGAAGATTTTATTTATTTATTTTGTGTGTGTGGTGTGGTGTGGCACCCCATACTTTCTCCTGAGGGAGCAGCCTGTGGTTGCTGGAGGTTTGGGTGTGGATTCTGAGATCCTCTAGATGGGAAAGAGGAGGAAGAATGTGATCCTCTGAACAGTTCATGAGACTCCTGACCGGTGGGTCCACTGTGGGATACAGACCCTCCAAAGAGAGCACAGGCACTTGCAAGATGGAGTGGCAGTGAGACAAGAAAACCCACTCGGATTGAGAAAAACTGAGGGGAAAGGTAGAAATTCCTAGTGATCAAAGGAATCACTAGACAGTGTTGGGTGAAGCCACGCTTCAGTGAACATCCTATTAGAATTAATAGTATTTGACATCTAGGGACTGAGTTGTAAAAAATCATCATTGAAAAAGTACCTTTCCTCCCTGATCAGCAAAGCCCCAGTCTCTGTACTTGGGTTCTCTTGAGCCAGGGCTTCCCGTACTTGCCATTCTTGCTGCCTCCCTCACATCCTAAAACCTCCATGATCAGGTTTTGTTATCAATCACAAGAAAAACATATGCCAAAAAGACCACTGTCTCAGGGTGGGGGATATTGAAGCAGTTAAAGGTGCTTTGCTTGCAAGGCCTGTGAGTCCAGGTCAGATTCCTCAATACCCATGTAAAGCCAGATATGCCTGCAGCCAGAGTTTGTTTATAGCAGCTCGAGGTGTGTCCATATTCTCTCTCTCTCTCTCTTTCTCTCACAATAAATAAATAAATAAATAAATAAATAAATAAATAAATAAATAAATAAATAAAGGGTCACTTCTGACCCCAGGTGTACTCGAAGTCCACAGGTGGGCTGGCTTGACCAGAATTTTCATGGAATCAAGGGGAGAGAGAGCTGCAAGGAGCAGGGAAGCAAGCATGCTGGAGATTCCCACAATCCTCCAGGAGTCCACCATCAAGGCTCTGCAAGGTGTGTACGGTACTCAGAGGGACAGCCACTCAGTGGCCTTCAGGAACAGAGGCCGCATGCGTTACAAATGTCACCCCAGCCCCAGCCCCTGAACCCGCTGGTCTTAAGGAGCTGGACTGCAGAGACTTCTTCCCAAGTGGGCTCCAGGTCCTGCTCTACCAGATGGGAAAAGGGGAAGAGCACTCCCTGCCCTTCTCTCCAGGCTGTAGCTTGGGAGAGGCTGACCTGTGCACTGAATGCTGTTGCAGGACCTGAGTCTTTACAGGCCCAGGGGGTCTAAGCAGCAGGTATTTATAGCGAGGCCAGCACGCCCTCGGTTACTCACACCGTTTGGCCTTGCTTGAAAGCATGAACAATCTCTTCCAGGCACTCCCTTCGTCCACTTCCCTCGGACCATAGGGCCCCTCCTCTGGCTGACCCATGGGGTCAGCATCCTTTCTAGATGATCCACCCCCTCTTCCTCTCCAAGGCTGAGCTGGTGGCTGCCCTTGAAGCTTCAGGGGCTTGGGAGAGGGGTTTGCACCATCACATCAAACACGATCACAATGGGCTGAGGATTTTGCAGTTTTGAAGGCAGAACGATCAGTGTGTGTGAGTGTGAGCCATGGGGAGAAACCTTTTGGAAAAGGTGGAATTTGAAACAGGGCAAAGGACCCCCAAAGTAGGGGAAGAGACAGGAGCTCTTTGGATTCTACCAAGGTTTCCCAGAGGCCACCTAGGGAGAAAATGAAGGCTAGCTGCATGCTAGGGAGGGCTTGTGCTTTGCCTACAGATGGATTGGGCTTGCAGTCCAGAATTCACTGGCTGGCTCTGTGGTCTTGGGCCAGCCCCTCTGCCATTTAGTTTCCTCACCTGTAAAAAGAAGGTGATAACCATGGACAGTCACTGTAAGGGTTAGGAATGTTTGCTCAGCGTCTCAGTGATGCTATGAGATCGGGGTGTGGGCCTTTTCCACTTGATATTTCCATAGGGAGGAGTTGATAGAGGGACAGGGCAGGGCTACGGTTCTGGCCTCTGCCACTAACAATGAACCAGGAGTCTATAGATAAAGTAACCAGTTTACTGAGCAATCTTAATAAACACAGAGTGTTTTTACTTTTCTCCAAGCAGGGCTTTAGCTGCTCTCTTGAACCTTCCTTTCTTGTTTGCTAGTAATCGTGGGAAGGGTTTATAACGTTCTACTTACTTTTACTTGTTAAAAATCCATTTTGAAAATTAAGAATGCAAAAAATCATTCAAAGTCTTATCTGTCAATCCCATCCCTGACGTGATTTGTTTCAGGTGTCCCCAATAAACTTGTGTTCTGAATGTTTGATCGCCAGCTGATGGCAATTTTGCAATTGGCCCCTTGTTGGAGGTGTGTTGTTGGAAAACTAGACATCTCCATAGAAGAATCTGAAAAATCTGTGATCAGTTTTTGCAATTGATACTAACCATAGTGTGTCATCCTGTTAATTTTGGTTAATATATTTGATTAAGAGATTAAATTTCTTTCTCTTAAATTTTAGTATTAGGATTGTTTTTTTCATAATAGGTCCATTATTTTCATTAATTTTGTTGTTATGTAGCCTGAACAATTTTTAAAGGCATTTTATTTTTGTTTTTAAGGGGAGAGAGAGAAGAGAGAGAGAGAAAATTAATAGGGGTATATATATCAGGGCCTCTTGCTACTACAAATGAACTCCAGATGTATGTGCCACTTTGTATATTTGGCTTTGTATATTTATATATTATTTGAGTACTGGGGAATAGAACCAGGACCAGCAGGCTTGCAAGCAAGCATCTTTAACTGCTGAGCCATCTCTCCAGCCCATGAATAATTTTTTATAGAGTAGAAAACAGTGAATTATTTCACAGTACTTAACAAGTAAAACATCTTGTCTCACCAGTCTCAAAATTGGCTGTTTTGTGTGCATCCTTTAATTTATTCTGAGAGTAGAACTGATTTCTATGGAATTGAGGGCCTTTCATATGCTATGACAGCATTTTATCACTGAACTACATCCTCCAGCATTTCACTTCATTTTGAGTCAGGGTCTTGCTAAATTGCCCAGGCTGGCCTTGAATCTGCTATGCACCCTAGTGGGGCTTCACACGTGTGATCCTACCTCAACCTCCTGAATAGCATGAGCCTCTGAGGCTGGCTTGGTTTTTACTTAAATATATGTAGTTCACAAAGTGTTTGAAATCTAAGGGTTTAATACTAATGACAAGTGGTTGAGGTTAGATCACAGAGACTCCTCAAAACTAAGCTGAAGTTTTTGGATTCTATTTCAAAAAAGAATCATTAAATTGTTTCAAAAGGGCTAGAGAGATGGCTCTGTGATTAAGGACTCTTGCCTGCAAAGCCTGAAGACCTGAGTTTGAGTCTACAGTACCCACGTAAAGTCAGATGCATAAAGTGGTGCATGCATTTGGAATTCATTTGCTGAGGCACTAGGCCCAGTCACACCCATTCTCATACTCATTCTCTCTGCTTACAAATAAAAGAAAAAAAATGTTTAAAATTTCCTTTGAAAAACCCATGGGTATGCAAACAACTTTGAGTGCTCTCATACCTGTTCTAGCATCCCCACAGGTATAGAAGTAGAATGTGTGTGGAAGCACCAGGGCTGGAACAAGCAGACCATTCCATAAGCCCATTTGTGTGGAGTGGAACCCAAGGTCTACAGCAGCGCTGAGGTCAGCATAGGAGACTTGAACACCACTTATCAGAACTTCGCTGCAATGAGTTAAAAATGAGGCAAAGGACTGAACATATTCCCACTCTTTCTTATCATAAAATCTACGAGAGTGAGTATTTCTTGTAATTTCTTGGGAATAGACTCATTGTTCATGCTGAGCTAGGGTGGCAGCTCCATTTTCCAGGAGAACCTATTTAAGAACCCATAGTCTTGGGCTTTTTCCAAGTCATTGTAAAATTACTTTATAGTGTCTGATTTACTTTATAAGGCTTCTTGTTATTGCAGTTTAAAAACAAAATTTATCCTGCACACTTCCTGTTTAAAACAGAATTTTCTCCTCTGTTAGGCAGAGATAAATGTGCAAGAAAGTACACTTTTATAACATTGGTTTCACCTTGATATTAGATTTAAAAAATGAGCTCTGGTGCTTTTAATGATAATGTTGATGGCCAAAGGGGACCACAAATCAAATATACACCTTAAAATATAAAATCTTAAATAATTTAAGGTGGGCAAGGCTGTGTGTGTGTGTGTGTGTGTGTGTGTGTGTGTGTGTGTGTGTGTGTGTGTGTAGTGCTGGAGATGGAACCCAGGGCTTCATGTATGCTAGTCAAATGATTTATCAGTTTATTACATACCCAGTTCCTTCTCTTCCCTTCCCTTCCCTCTTTTCTTCTCCCTTTTCATTTTCTTTAGCTTTTTCTTGTCTCTTCTTTAAAAGTATATATTTTTTTATATACAGCAAAATTATACTACATTTAGGTTGAGACTGATTCTCGTTTTCTCTCTCTGGAACAGTTTATAGCTTTGTTGTTCAGGGTAGTTTTGAACAGATGGGTTCAAACAATCCTTTTTCCTCACCCTCCCAACTAGCTGTAACTAGATGCATGCACCACCATGCTTGACTTGAAGCTGAGCATGTATAATCCAAGAATCTCAGATATAAATGATACAAAATCCAAAAATTTTGAGGAACAATATTATGCCACAAATGAAAATTCCACACTTGACTTATGATAGGTTACCATCTAAACATAGAGAAGTTAAAATTACTGTATAAAACTACATCCAGTAATGTGTGTAAGGTATAAATGAAACATAAATGCATTTCATATTTAGACTTAGATTCCATCCTATAGGCAGCTCAAATGTTTTAAAATCCATAATGATCTGAAATCACAAACACTTCTGGAACTCAGAATCTCAGATATGGGATCCTCAACCTGTGCTGTTTCCTTTAAGAAGATTCCTCAGACTGTCATACTGGAGGGTTGTATCTGTTCCTGTCTGGTCATGGGGACATAAGTAGGCAGAGCAGTGACTCCTTTCTGAGCAACATGGGTTGACTGAGATCCTCTTTGGTAGTGCACTTTCTTCTTTGCTATCTTGTAGCATATTTTAATTAAAAAAAAACATAGTAGCCAAGGCCCTCATGAAAGTTTGCTGTTCATGCTCTTCTGATGTCATAGAAGACAAGGCAGAAAGCATCTTCACAGTTTCCAAGTGATATAAAATAGCAGTCATGCTTTCCAGCTGAGTACATCGGAAAGAGATGCAGTTTATGTATCCTTGCTCTGTAAGTTAAGCTAGTTAGCAATGGTTAGCACTGAAGAAGAGGAAAATCCTAAGGAAATGACATTTTTCCAGGAGTCTTCAGGCAACCTTTTTTCTTTCTTGATGTTCGAGATTAAACCCAGATGAGGCACATGCTAAGCATGCACTTACCACTGAGCTATAATCTCAGGCCACTCAAGGAATTTTACTACTGATTGGTTTTAACTCTGGTCAACAGAAGTATGACTAGTACAGGACATGGCTTCTTTTTGGGTCTTTTCTTGATGTGTTTTCCTTTCTTAGGTAACTCAAGGAAAATGTCACTGTGTGGAAGGTCAGCATATAGCATGGCTTCAAAGCAGAGCTTCTGTAAGAATGACTTCTCACTCACTCGCATTGATTTCTCTTGGTGTTCTCTGGCCTCCCTCCTGTACTTGTCCGCATCCCTGGAAGGTCTCTGTGACTGAACTGAGAAGGTCCTTCTGTGTCCTGTGCATATGCTTTCATTGCCATCACCAGCACTGGTCAGTGGCCAGAGAAGGTTCTGGTTTATGTCAACCTTGGAACTCATCTGGTTTTTGCTAAATCCAGTCTGAGGCGCCTTATCTCATATCAGTCTTCTTTGAAACTATCAGCCAGAATTATGTCATCTGCTGTGTCAGAGCTAATGTTCCTTGCAGAACTGTGACTATGTCAGACACTCTTTACTGATGAAAGGCCATCTCCCTAACCAGTCTTATTTCCTTGTTTTCCCTTCTCTTTCTGTCCACCAAGTCAGATGTTATATTCTAGAATATTGAAATATTGTAATGTTTAATTTTCATGGCAGTCTAATCATATGCAATAGCAAAACCCAAAGTAGCAATAATTTTATTAACTCACATAACTAAGATGTTTAGAAAGAAAGCTGGCCACAGGCATGGCTGAATCTACAGGCTCAGAAATATTTATATAGGATAAAACTTTTCTCTTTCCATTTCCCCCCCCATTTCCTTGACAGTAGGAAATGTAGATTTGTAGATTCCATAGAGGCAAGATGACCAAAATGGCTCCAGTACATACATAGCATGAGACACTAGTCAAGGGCCATGGCTGCCTCTCTTTTTTTTTCTGGAGGCTCCAGCCACAGTAACATTCTTAAAGTCCCTGATGGGCTCCATCACCGAGCCAGCACTGAGCACAGGATGGTTGTTCTGCCAGGTCCACTTCTCATGGAGGAGGATGTGGGCTGATTGCTTTCTAGAGTAAAAGGAGGTCTGAAATAAGCTTAAAAGCTTGGGTCCTGGATCTACTGCAGTCACCATCTGCCTGCTATGATGAGGTCCTTTCATTCCTTGGACCAGCATGTTCTAATACAGAGGACAGTCTAATACAGTTAACTTTGATCACTTCTAAATTTTCTTCCAGACCTAAATTTCTGTGAATTTGAGAAATAGTTGACTGTGTGAATTAACAATGCAAAGCAAAGAAGAAAAAGCCAAGCAGGCATTTACTTGAGAATATAATTTGCAAGAGTCAAGATTTAATAGTGAGGTTTAAAATAGCAGAGGTTGAATAGCAGGCTACCCTGATCCCCTTTAGCAGCTGGTCACTATCAAGCCCAGGCAGATCTTCTGCCTGAGTGGCAATGCTTGGATTTGAAATCTTTTCTAGATTGGTGTCCTTATAAACTATGTTATGCTGCCTTCCTCACAGCATGGGGATGAATACAAAGGATAAATGTGAAGCCTTTAAGACAAAGCTTGGCACAATTTAAGCACTCAATGCTGTTAACAGTTTTCATTTTTTTCTGCTGTTATACACAAGGATAATAGTACCTGCTTCCAAATCCATGAGAATTCCCATGTGATAATATAAGTCGGTTGCGCATTTGACTCAGTGGTTAAAGACACTTGCATGCAAAGTCTGCCAGCCAGAGTTCAATTTCAAAGCTACTCTCAAGAATAATAATGTAAGTAAAATAGCTTGATCTCTGACACATCGTGGTTTATGTGCTATGCACTATATAAGTGGTATTCCCTGCATTATATCAATGAGAAGATCAGTGCTCAGGTAATTACAGTGGGGCTAGTATCAGCCTCCACCTCTGCTCAACTGCGAAGATTCACTTCATTTGATTTACCTCTCTGCTGCCAACACTGTGCGTCATCCAGAAATGATGACGGCAGATATCTGTAATGACCTTTCCTGTTGATGGAGTGGATTTCCCATTTCAGAGCCCACACTGCTCAGAAGTGCAGAAATGGAACCTTGTTTATTTCTGACTGAACTTAACTCATAGCCCCATGTCCACTGATGACATCTTGGTAGCTTGGTTGCTTTATGCACCACATCCCATTTCTGTCTGGTGAATACTGCAGGCTTGGAATTTGTCTTTATTCTGTCTCCTGAGATTCAGGAAGTCAGCCAGCAACTTGAGAGGTGGTGATTTCTCTGTGGGCCCTTCCTGGGCTGCTTTCCCTGTGGAGTCCTCTCTAGAGCCTGACCTACCTCCAGGGGAAATATGTTCTTTCCTGTCCTAACTTCAAGGAGTTGGGAGTTGAGGACTCAGCTACTTTCACACTCTCTCTGAAACATTGAAACGTTTGGTCATCCTACCGTATCTTCTAATTTCTATTTTTAAAATCATGCATATACTTTCTATCATGTCTAGATTCATATTTCAAAAATCAAATAAATCTCAAGTCTGTTCTGGTCAGGTATCTCCAGCCCTAAGATGTTTCAATCTCTTCTTCAGGGGTGTTTTAACAGTTAGGAATAGGGCAAGGATTATGCTCTAGTCATTCATATTTTAACCTTTGGTGGTGCTGAGGTTGGAACCTGGACCCTCATCCATACTAGGCAAGAGAGCAACAACTAAGCTACATCACTTACCCATTGCTTAAAAACAAAACAGCAACATTCCCTATTGTATCCTTTCTAACTCTGTAAAGTATCTATGGGCTGGAGTTCCCCAGGCTTTGCTCTTACTGCTTATAACCAAATGTTGGGAATTCTAATACCGACATACAGCAAACAACCACCATAGTTATGACCACACACACACACACACTCTCTCTCTCTCCCTCTTTCCTTTTTGTGTTTATTTTGTGCTGCTGGGGCTCAAATGTAACACCTTGTGCATGCTAGGCAAGGGCTCTGCCACTGAGCTACATGCCCAGCCTCAGTTTCTCTTATGGAGTCTCTAGTATTCCGTAGCTTTCAAGTCATTATCTGTTGTAGATTTGAAATGTCCATTTAGAATGGGAGAAGGTGGGCTGGAGAGATTGCTCAGTGGTTAAGGCACTTACTTTCTCAAAGCCTAATGACCTGGGTTTGATTCCCCGGTATCCATGTAAAACCACATGCACAAGATCATACATGTTTCTGGAGTTTGTTGTGGATAGAGGCCTTGGCATGCCCATTCTGTTTCTGTCTATCTCTCTTCTCTCCGTTACTGCTTGCAAATAAATAAATAAATAAATAAATAAATAAATCGAAAATGGGCATAGATGGCTCAGTGGTTAAGGTGTTTGCCTGCAAAGCAGAAGGACCTAAGTTTGATTCTCCAGTACCCACGTAAAGCCAGATGCACAAGGTGGCACATGTGTCTGGAGTTCATTTGTAGTGGCTGGAGACCCTGGCTCACCCATTCTCTCTATCTGCCTCTTTCTCTCACTCTCTCTCAAATAAACAAACAAACAAATAAATAAATAAAAATACTAAAAAATAGAATGGGAGAAGCCAAGGACTGGACTCTTCACTGACTCCCTGGTCCCCGCTGAGATGGTAGAAATAGCATTGTGGAGTCTGGTGGGTAAGGGAGAAGACCATGTCTTCTCTTAATTTATCTTCATTAAATTTTATCCTGTTTCTGTTATACCTAACAGCTCTTGTATTCTGAAATCAAATACCATCACTACTCCATGTTCTAATTTAAAATATTGAAAAAAAAAACTACCTCTTACTTAACATATACAGATGTTTTGTCATTGTTCCCTAAGCAATGTAGTATGATACCTATGCACATAGCATTTCTGCTGTATTAGGAATTATAAGTAATGTAGAGATAATATAAATGATATGAAAGCATTGTACAAATTACATGTAAGTACCATGTCATTTTATGTAAGGGACTTGAGCACTCTCAGATTTTGGCATCTCTGGGAGGTCCTGGACTCAATTGTCTACATGTATTAAGGGACGAGTATGAACACACACAATGTGGAAATACCATATAATCAGTAAAAAGAAAAATATTCTGCCACATGCCATTACATGGAACTGTGAGTCCTTTATTCTAAGTAAAATAAATAAGTCACAAAAAGAAAATAACTGCATGAGTCAAGATTCCAGTTCTTTGTGGAATGACCATAAAATGAACTAGGGTACACAGAAATGCTAGTTTCATAGCTAACATACTACATCATAGGATGGCCTCTTCCTGACACAGGATGTAACCAGTAGAGTTTATGTGCTTCCACTGGTGAGGAAGATGGAGGAAATACCCGTTTTCTCCCGTCATCTTAGAGTAGAACAGGAGGAAAGGAGGTAGTGAGTGAACCATGAGGAATGTGATATGCGGGGGCAATGATGAGGACGTAAAACTTGGTGATGTCAATTTTGTATATGAAATAGAAAGGAAACTCCTGTTGGCAGTGTAGGTGAGGGAGATTGCTTGGGAATGGTAAGACTTGCATAATTACAGTGGAGCTGTAGTTTCAAGCCCTGCACAGATCACATGAGGAGCATTAGTAAACATAGGAGCCTTTAGCTCATGGACCAGAATCCTTGTGTGAGATGCTAAACTTCCATTGTAACCAGCTCCGTGTTAGTCTAGTATGTCTTTGACTAAACTTCTACAACTCATGGAGGAACACCAACTGAAACTACACAAGTACAAAATGGTAGCAGTTTGAGTCACCTGGCAGTGAAGGACATGAATGACATTTCACAAGAGAGAATACAGTTAAAAGTAGTTTTTAGTGATTTGTATAGATAGGAAAAGATTTTTGTTTGTATATTGGTCTGAGTTACCATATTTGGCAGTCTCTAGAGATGTGTTGAGTAACAGTAAGTTCTGATGTGGAAATTTGGGAAGATCAGTAGACTAGATTTCCCCTCTGAAGTGAATGCAATTAAAATATGTCTTCATATTCAAATGAATTCTGCTAGATATATTGTGAATGGTTTACCTAACTAAAATGGTTGATATAACTAGTAAAAGAATAAAAAGTGGCCAGCATTATAGGTGGTGCTTCATATAAAATTCTTTCCAGGTAGGTGAGGGCTTGGAGCAAGGCCTGCTTGTTATAATACCCGAGGTTGCTGTGTGGAAGGACCCATGGGGAAAACCTGCCTCTCATCATTTCACATAGATTTTAGGACTCTGTAGACGGCACATTCAAAAGCTCACAAAAGAATCCTTTATCAAGAAGTCCTAGCAACGGAGATGCCTCAGTGGAACTAAGTAAGGTATAGCTTTAGAACACATTCCCTTTCCTTTTATTCTCTTGGATGGTGCTGTAATTCTTTTAATCTGAAAGTATTTCTTGTCTCCTTTCATGGTCTTAGGGGGAGAGAGAGAGAGAGAGAGAGAGAGAGAGAGAGAGAGAGAGAGAGAGAGACACTAGATGTCAGGATTTATAAATCTCAGCCTTTCTACACATTGAAGTGAGTTTCATCTGGAGTCCAAGGATGACCTTCTAAGAGAAAATGAAATGCCAAGTCCTGTGTAAGAGTTTCTGAGAAGTAGAATCCAAAGGCTCCTTAGATTTTCAAAGGAACCTGAACCCTCAAAGTGATAAAGAGCTAGCAAAATAGGCTGGGGAGGTGACTCTGAATAAAGGGCGTGCCAGACGAGTACTGGATTACCAGAATCCAGGTGAAGCCAGCTGTGGTAGCATAAGTGCTTATAGACTCTGTGCTCCTATTGTAAGATGGGATGTGGAGACAGGAGAATCCCGAGAAGCCCCTGAGCCAGCCAGTGAATGCAGTGAACAATGAGAGATTCTGCCTCAAACAAGGTGGAAGGCAAGGAGTGACATCTGAAGCTGTCCTCTGATCTCCACAAGCCACACTCACACATGAACATGCGCATGCACACATGCACACACACACACACACACAAACCCACCAAAATCTTGATGCCAAGTTCCAGTTCTCTATAGAACTCTGACAGTGCTAACCACTGTGGATTACAACGGCTTTCCATCTGAACAATAGAAGCAACTAGAAGGTCATCAAATGAAATACAGGGAGCAAATTTTTCCATTTTGGGTCTAAGAGATGCTTGGATCACTTCCCTTCCCTTGAATATGATTCTGTTCCTTATTTTGAAGTGTGGGTTGCTGAAGAGATTGAGGCAGGAGATGACCTGGGAGAGGCTCTCAAGGATGTCACAATACAGAGAGGGGCCATGACACACAAACCTCCATCAAAGTTTTTTATTGAGCCTACCTAGGGCATCATATCACATGATCTTGTATGCTTGTAATAATCTCCAGGATTCATATTCTTTTGTGGTAAGTTATTGTATAACCTCAAGAAAGCTGCCCAGAGAGATTGTTCCAGTACTAACATAATAGTTAATTTTATGGTACTATACATTTTCCTCAGTGCTTGAAAATTACTTCAGAATACTCCCCTTCCCTATTCTTTAATACCATCAGGCATAAATGGTTTCTAGGGGAAGGCTGGACAAAAGTAAATCATTGGTGAGCATCTAGGATGTTAGTCCCTCCCTGTGGTCATGTGTTCTACCACAAACAGCTCTGTGAAGTAGTGCCATGCCTGGGTCATAGATGGCAAAGTATGTTCCAGATTCACTAAATGGCATCAGTCTTGTAAATGGAACCTGGAGACACAGATTAGATTTTTAAAAATTTATTAAGTAGAAACTTTGTATGATCAAGTCATGTGTTGGTACCAACATTTCCCCCTCCCTGCCCCCATTCCACTCTAGGGCCCTCCTGGGTGGGATTGTTGGTATGCACCATGGGGTCGAGAGCTATGAGTTGTGTGAGCAGCAGTCAGTCACTGGGTGGGGGGCAATGCCTCAGACTAGATTTTTGATGGGGTTACTCGAGATTTTCCAGGCAATTTCCAGCCGTCAAATGTGTCTGTGAGCAAAAAGGTGTTATGTGTTCAGGCTTATTAGCATCTCTATTCATCTCCCTCTACCTTTGCTTGTCTAATCTGGACTGTTTTTCCATTTCTCTTGTTTTTAGTGTTTCCTAATCTGAAAGAACCCCTCCCCCTTTAAGTCTACCTCCATCCTTTTGACGTAGGCAGACTATTTCTTTTCCTTTATTGCCAGCTATAAAAAGTTTCTATGACTTCTGGTGCCCAAGTTCTCCTTTCCATTCCTTCCTCATCCTGGCTTCTGAAATGCCAGGGACTTCTGATTGTCAGTTTATCTTAGAGACAGAAAACTGACCAGTGCTAGAAAGGAGGGTCACAGAGTGCTGGGAACTGCTGCATCCAGAGTCCAGACTGGATTCAACTTAGAAGGCTGTCCCCGGTGAGGAAGTACAGCTAAGCACAGAACTTCAAGTTGTGAGTCCGTGTGAAAAGCAGAAGTGTGCTGGAGATTCTGTCCTTCAGGAGTGCCCTGTGATTCTGCTCTAGGAGTTCATTCTTCTGGGAAGACCCAGTAGTTAGCAATCTTCCAATTGCTTGTCCAGTTATTCTTTGACGAGCCCCATGAAACATATTTCTACACACATGCAGACTAACATGCAGCCATAGCTCCATGGGACCCTACACAGATTTTTGAAATGTTTTCTCCTTGGCGACTTTGTTACACAAATTCTATCATCTCAATCCCTTTTCCCAGCTCCCATCTCTGTTTCCCTAACTCAGCATAACTACTGGGCTCTCCACAAGTTCTCCTTTCATATGTTGCTGTAGAACTTGCCAGTTGATGTACAAATTGTGAGTTCATGTGAAAAGCAAAAGTGTGCTGAAGACTTTGTGCCAATGGGGTACCCTCTCCTGGGAAGGCAGTGTGGCTGTCTTTGAGATTAGGTATTAATGTATGTATTCCCACCTTGTTTCCAGCTTTGAGGCTAAGGAAGGTATGGTGCACTAAGGTATGGCTCTCTATCAACACAGCCATGTGTACTTAGTCACATCAGTCAACAACATCCTACATATGTGACAGTGATCGCATAAGATTAGTTTGCCTATTCATTTTGTCAGAGCCACCTGGTTTGGTAAGTGCACACTCTGATGTTCACACAGTAAAAAAGTCACCCAATGGCTCATAATTACTATTCAAAATTTTTGATTAATATCAGAGTTAAAAGAGTTCAGAGCGGGAAGAACTCAGTATGAAGCAACTAAGCCATGGACATGCTATTCTTTTTCCAGACCAGGAATACTTAAGTAAGGCAGGTCTGGGAAGAGAAACAAGCTCCCCATGTAACATCATAGGCAAAACACTAAATGTGCAGAACAACAGCTTTCTTCATGCAAGAAGTAACTGTGTGAAGTGCTGGGAGATAAAAAACCCTTCTCAGTCCTACCCAGCTATGGACCCTGTATATTCTACAACCAACCTGCAAGACATGATATGTCTAGTGGTACAATAGTGGCATGAATATTATGGTAGTAAGCAACCACTTTCTGACTGGATGTGAGGCCCACTCCACAAGAGAGATTTCATGCCTGGTATTGTAAACCAGGCCAAATGCCCATGGCTAGAAACAGAACCCTTGTGGTGGGGGACAGCTACCTTTGTTATTATGCTAAACTGACCACATGTCAAACTGCCTTCTAAATATCCATATTTGTTCCCATAGATTAGTGCTGCTTGAAGCTTTGATCATAAAAATTTCTTACTACAATGGGTGGAGGATCATGCAGAGATGCTGTTGCAATCATTTTTGCATTGCTGGCAGAAAGCACCTGAACAAAAGCAGTTTACGGGAAGAATGGGTTTATTTTGGGTTACAGACTCAAGGGGAAGCTCATGATAGGAGGGAAATCCATGGCATGAGCAGAGGATGGACAGGACCTTTTAGCCAACATTAGGTGGACAACAGCAGCAGGAGAGTGTGCCAAACACTGGCAAGGGAAGCTGGTTATAACAACCATAAGCCTGCCCCCAACAATACACTGCCTCAATGAGGCTCTCATTCTCAAATTGCCACCAGCTGGGGACCCAGTATTCAGAACACCTGAGTCAAACCATCACAGATGCATAGTTGGCAAAATTTCTAAGAATAAGTAAGTCCCAAACAAGACATGTTGTAGTTACTTTCATGTTGCTGGGACAAAACACTAGACAAAGCAGTAAATGAAAGGAGAGTATTTATTTTTGGCTCCATGATTGCAGGGAAAAGATGGCAGAGCAGAGACTGGACATCAACCTCTGCTACAGTGGGTGGAAAATAGCAGCAAGACAAGAGAGTGAGCCAGTCTACAGCCAGCTATAGCTATAATGTCCCAAGCCCACCTCCAGCAACACACCTCCTCTAGGCTCCACCTCCCCAATTGCCATCCGCTGGGGACCAGACATTTGGAACACATGAGTTTATGGGGACATCTGATTCAAAGCACCACAGCATGTAAACTACCTATGCCAAGGCTCAGGAAACCTTTTGTGAAGAGGGTGGAAAGAATGTAAGAGCAGGAGGACTGGGAGGAGGGCTGCAAATTTCCGTCTTCTGGATATGACATGACCATTACCTCATGAATTCATAGCATCTGTCATTTCCTAAGGAAGCCAGTCAATATATCATCTGTATGTAACAGGGAAAGGATGCATGAGACTGAGTCCTCCCAGAGAAGCTCATGCAGCCAATGGTTGCCGGGAGAGAGGAGTCGGGTTCATCAGCGATAAAGCCACTGGCAAGTTGCCCATTCCATGGTAAATAACCTTCCACCCATGATCATGCGAGCAACCCTTACTTAACTCAGAGGGTGAATAAGAAGGCCTGAAAGTAAGACGAGGAGTGATGGGCAAGAAGAAGGATGTTCATGGGAGAGCGAAGGAATGAAAGAGGGCAGGCGAGAGGAATAAGATCAAAATACATTATACTCAGGTTTGAGAATGTGAAAAATGGAAAACAATAAATAAATTTTTAAAATCCTTGTAGGTTAAAATTACTTTGTTTTCTCCATATTCTGGGAGAAGAACTTTATCTCCAGCCTTTCCTTTTGAGCCTGATCCTGATTGTTGTTTGCCATACTTTTCCTTGAGATCTTTCTGGAAACATAATTCCACACCTGGTTACAGTTTCAGCAGCATCTTTTCAATCAGAACTCTGTCAATATAGCAGAAGAAACTTTCCAAACACTTTTCCTGTCATGACTCTTGTTACTGCAGCTTGGATTCTGTGGTCTAACCTGGGTCACGTTCACCTGCGGTAGGAGCACTCCGACCATTTGAAAGGACTTATTTTGACTTTACTGCTCTTTCCCCTACCTTTTCCCCATTTTAAAATTGACACTAATTTGTTTTTATTATTTTATGTCTTTTGCTTGTGTTAAGCTTACTTTTTTTCTTTCTAGTTTCTTAAGGTAATTGAAGCCACTGAGATCAGAACTTCCTTCTTTCCTAGTATAATATTTTCTTCAAAATATTGACTAACGGTCTTTGACAAATCCTGAGATAATAAACTTAACTTTTGTTTAGTTAAAATATCTTTAGCAGAGCATGGTGGTACACACCTTTAATCCCAGCACTCAGGAGG